>JAUMHH010033614.1:0-10243 GCA_032359455.1 Chlamys rubida
GTTTAACGCAAATGTTGACGTGGCCGCCGCCGGAAAAGCAATACCTTAGTCTCGCTTTCCTCGACTATCGTCGAAGGTGTGACAATAAAACTCGCAGATTCTTTTAGAAACGTGTAAATAATGTAAATCTGTAACATATATTACAATAGAAGATTTCAAAATACTACAATGTCAAAAGACGGACACATTCTCTTACAATAACAACCCCCTCCTTCAAAGACTCGCTCCATGTGCCATTTTGTTGTAATACATGTCGAAAATAATTATATACTTACTTAGGAATAATTTTGAGTCAATTTCTTTCAACTGATATGAATCCTTTTCGTTTGTCTTTATGTCAGAGGAAACTGGAGTACCTGGAGAAACCACATGTTGGGGAAATTACAGGTGACCCATACTTTTAGACATCTCATCCGGGAATCAAACCCCAGGCTTGGTGAAAGACAAGTGCACTATATCCACTGCACAACCCAACCAACCTAACAAATTAGTCCAAGACACTTAGAAAACAAAAGGCATTCTCAAGAGGAGAAAATACAAAACTTCATATAGTACAGTATAGATTCACATTTATCATAAAACATTCTTCAGGTAGACGATTGATTTCTTATGTGTACTAGGTAAAATATTTACTAAAACATTACTCAAAAATATATCTTGTTCATACTGTTTTTAAATAATATGCAAGTTTAGGTTTTTTTCTCAATACTAAAGATATTTTTTGACAGAGATGATTATTTTACAGTGTTATTTCTAATATTGAGGAATCAACTTTCATGGCTTGCTGATCAATTTTTTTTCTGAGACAGGTATTGTTCAGTAATTTAAAAGTCGTTAAGACAGGTTTTTTTTTTGTCATTAAGGTAAAAAAAAATATGTACTGTCTTGGTACTAAGGCTTTAAAGAGTTAGTCTTTACTAGACAGGTACTGAGGCCGACAAGACGTCATAACACATTTTCAACTTGTAATTTTGTAAGGAGAAGCTGTAACGGCTACACCTCACTCCCATTGGTGACAAACACACAGCCGACGCTGATGGATGGTCGGGTGCGGAAATCTTATTACCATACATGGCCGATTGTCATTGAATTTAAAAGAAGCAAGCTTTAAATGAAGGAAAAGAATAGGGTTTAATTTCATTTGTGTGATGAATAACAGGCCCAAAGGAAACGTAATTATTCTGCAATGCAATTCCGAGTTTGATGGAGGAAAAGAATGCCACCACCTCTGCCAAATTTCGGGTCATATTGGTCCAAGGCCATCGACATCAATCAGTACCCCTGGTCTTTTAGTGGGGGACATTTGACGGCGGAGGGGGTCATCTGGCCATCAAGGTCACCAGTATTTGTGGGGAGGGGATGCTTGTTTATGAGGGAGGACTCTTTGTCATGCGTGGTATAGGGGTCCTCGTGACCACGCTGTACAGGAATGCTCGTACCATCTCGTATATCGCTGGTTGCTGACTTGTTCCCACATCAACAATGGTAAAGAATGATGGCCTTACGCAATTTGTATAAATTTGTTCAAAATTTTTTAAAAAGATAATGAGATTCTGTTTTTTTCCGATTCACACGGACAGCGAGAGCTATCAAGCAGATCAACATACTTTTCTACCAAATATATAGCTGAAATCACATATCTTATAGATAGATTAATTTAAACAATTTTGAACAAAACTGTTAGAGTTTTACAAAGTTAATTAAGAACAATCAAATCCACAAGACTTAATTAATCTAATAGAATTATAAAGTTGTATAAACTTGTAAAGATTCGGTGACAGTGCTACCTCAATGGTTTCCTTTGAAGATCAGTATAAATAATGTCAATGAATTTTTTTCGCCCATAGAATCATAAAATGGAAAGTAGCATTTCAAATATTTGTAACGTATGTCCACTACAACAATGTGTGGACTTAACCCTTTCACCCCTATGTAACTTTAATACACTCTACCATACATTGATCTGGATAAGTCCATTATGGTCTACAGTGGTGAAAGGGTTAAATCATTGTTACGGCCTGGTCCCACTAGCTAGGCTTGCTGAATTATAGAGACACTAAGGAATCTTTTGAAAGCGTTGCTAGGCTAGCGCCGGACACGTATTTAACAGTGTAAATAAAGCACTAGCAAAATCCGGTAATCCCTTCTCCAATATACCTCGGATCTCTGGTCAGATAAAAGGAATCATGGAGTACTAATCGAAGACTACAATTCTAAATCAATGATTTGATTCTCATAATAGCTGTAATGACCACATCATAAATTATACAACTCCTCTTCAAAAGCCATATGTGACGTGCATGCCAGAAACACGCTGGCTGAATGCTGACTGAGCCGAGCCATCGGTCTCGGTATCAGAGCCCCCAACCTGTACCGATAAGTGTCAATTCCTTGTAGAAGGCTGGCTGCGGAAATAAAATTTCCTATGATTGTTTCCGTGTTCTTAGCATGCAACAGGCCTCCCTTAATAGCAAGGCAAACACAGTGAGTCACTGAAATGCGCAGTTATAATCGTATTTCTGTCCCGCGAAGGAACTCGATGTGTTGCAGTTCAAAGGACACCAACAGTTGTCAATAGTGTGTATATCCAATCAGATTGCCCGATACAAATCAACTTTTCTGGACAATTAATATGATGCGATATTGGACATGAACTAAAAAGGATTTGATTAATGTTGTTAGCATGGTCATGTATGCTACTGAATACAAATTCGATATTCAAGGTCGATGCTGATGCCGACGACTTCCATGCGGTAATATTTCGTGAGTTTGAGCATTAATTTTTGCCGAGTTACAAAAAATCAATTTGTATATGATTGGTTAGTAATCTGGGATTCTTAACACTGAAAAATTTCATTAGCTATGATGTGAAGGGTTTGAATTCCATAATTATGGAAAACTGAGTGATCTTCAAGCACTTTCAAATTACGTCTCCCATGATGCATTACAAATCAAAACAGTAACTCGGGCACCACGCAACTAGCTTTTGGGTCATTTTTACGGATCACAAAGTGTACAATTCAAAGATTAAAAGTCCTTCACTATTGAAACACTTAAATGAGGCAGAGATATCGGAAAAAAACTTAATCCAATTTATGTGTGGTCTATTGAGTGGTCCTGAGATTTGGTAGATATAACATCTTACGATTTCTTATCGCGGCAAATAACGGCAACACCATGACAAGCAAATGCGCACCTGCATTTAGATATACATCTTCATGTACAATATAGTTTTTCCAATAAAGCCAACTTTAAAGGATTTCGGAACGAAATGAAAGTCAAAATAATCCGTGTTATTACATAATCAACGAGTGACTTTGACTTTTTACCGCACAGTCTGAGGTAATCAAGATTCAATGATGACGACCTTTCAGAATTTTTTTATCAGCTTTTCTTATCATTGAGTATTTTGTAACAATAGTATTGTATTGTTTGTGGCCCAATCAGATAAAAATATCACTTCTGACTTTTGACATTTTTTGAGCAAGATTGCATTACAGAGTTGAATAACATTTGATATAATTTTCATAATAACACCTGGACATTTAGATTTTTTTTCAAGACATGAAACTTAAATAACATATCACCTAATTGTAGATAATATAATGCAATTTCAGATTTACAACAGAAAGACTTTAAAAGTAAATTTATAACTACCAAAACAGTTTGTATGTTACAACAATAGTCCACTTCAGCCACTTAAATACGAATAATGAATATATAATTATCTCGATCTTCTTGAAAGACCACCCCTATTAAGCGATCATATCTATTATGAGATCACCTCTGTTAGGAGACCAAGTTTGGACCTTTCCTTGGGTGGTATGTCAATACAGATTTGATTTCCTGAGGTGAAACTTTCCTTATTAATTACAAACTCTTTACTCTATTAGAAAAAAAAAGACATATTTTTACTTAATTTATTTTAAAACAATTACGGAGAAATACAAATCTACGTTATAAAGTAATATGGAGATCCACGAAAGACAATAACTTATTGCCTTCTTCACTTCTGGGGGGCATCAAAATATGTAAGGGAGGTAACTCTAGCACAAATCACAGGTATAATGCATAAGGTAGCATACAGCCTTAACTATATCTTATAACCTCTGTATATCAGTGTTGAACAGTCGCTACACCTCCCTAATTATCAAAGTGGCCAAGCAAATATCGGACCAGACAGACTTTAATTCCTAACAAGCTTACAAGTAGAACAGCCAAATGCTCTGTCAAATTCAATTTTAAAGAGATTTGTCTAAAGCAGCATTTGTTTTATGCATTAGCCTTGAAACAAAACTTGAAAAACACTAACTAACTTTGAGAGTGCAATGCCAAATTCAATTTCACATTTTTTTATCTGGAATACTGTTGAAGGTTGGGTATTTTTGTACCGGTAAGCATCAACGAACCCTAGTATGCCTATCACTCTGTTCACAGAGATTGTGTAATTGCTGTGGATTGCATGAGAACAGCTAGAGAAGGCGAGAAGAAAACATTGCTCGAGTAATCCTGCCTCACTCTGGCATGCATTGGTACGTGTTTTACATGCGAAGCGTAGGAAGTGAATTGTGATATCAGATGTCAATAATTGCTGCAATTGACAAAAATTAAGCATGAAAGCAGAAATGTGCCCCAGCGTGCACCTAGCGTTTGTTGTGAATTACGTCCTGCCAGGCTCACAGTGGTAGTCCGTTTATCCTTTTATTTGTTTATTCCTTTATTCCCCCACAAAACGTGTAGTGTTGCCGTGGCTGCACAACGACAAGAGCTGTGATACACGGAGATGTGCACGGCTTTTATACATCTCACCGCTGTAACGGCCCCGGGAGCATGGATCGGAATGACTGGTACGTGTGATGAGAGATTGCTGCGTCTTGCTTTGCTATACGTTAACATTGTCTGTGGGGAGGGTATGTGTGGGCAGCTGAATAGTTCCTCGTAACAACACACAGGGAAATATGCGACCCCACAAACTGTGTATGTCATATGCTACGTATATCATAATCTAAACCAAACATTTTCATTTTTTGCAAAGGTGCAATGCAGTCATTTTTTTGTTTTTACAAATTTTTTTGTTTTTAATTGCCATCAGATATTTTCCATTATCAATGAAATGAACATAAATTTTGAGAAAAAAATAAAATAAAACTGTACTTGAGAAGATTAAAAAGACAAAAAAGAGCGCATCAAGTACAAGCAAATCTTAAAGATCAGAATGACACAAACAAGAATTCCACAAAAAAACAGGAATATCAATTTATTCGTCTAAAAAGAAATGCATATCAGCTCATCTGAAACCTAATCCAAATGGTCTAAACAAAACATTTCACACTCAAAATCTTGCTATCATAATTCTAAACTAACTTCAAAGCTCTTGTTAGGTAAAATATTTTCCAATTTGACAAAATTATTGAAAATTCATCAAAAATCGCACAACAACTCAAAGTACACATATATTCTACCCTACATTCATGAACTCGAACCTGTTTACAAGAATTCCTGACTTAATCAATGCAAAGAGGACCCCTGGGTAAAAAACACCTGCATCAACTGCAAATTGCTTCATTGGCAAAAGTACAACTCCGTGGTATTAACTATGGTAATTAGTCGTTACATAATTTGAAATTTTGTCACCTACGGCTGCGACTAATTATATCTACAACGACTGGTTATATTGCAGTGAGGACAAAAACCTTGAACATTTAAATTAACATGTATCGACATAGGTTGAGAGACTGATTAATGACGAATTAGCAATCTATTTTGTGATTTGTCTCGTACGTGACATCCGGAGAACAGGTAATGTCAGTGCTCCCCTTTTTCTGGCTCTGATGAATTCTTCCATATTTTATGAAGAAGATTACTGCTAATTATCTCAACATATCTATTTTTGAAATTTCAACATCTCTTTTAATCAAATATGTAAATTTAATTTGAAAATTTGGTTTTAAAATGAGAGTTAATGTCTCTGTGTTCTTAACACTTGAAGAGTGTTGTCTTAATTCAGCTCGTTTGCCACAGATAGCATAATAACATGAGCTAATGATAAATCTTTTGACCTCTGGTCATTCTGTTGACCTCTAGGTCACTGTGTTGACCCTTGGTCATTTTTTTGACCTCCGTTGGGCAAGTTAGACATGTGTCTTAATAAATTCATGGATTATAAAATATCGAACAGGCAATTATCTAGATTAATTAAGCAAACCTTAATTACTTCTGCAAGGTAAAAAATGGGTACAATGTATATATCTCTATGAAAATTAAGCCCTTCAGTTGATACGAATGATGGGAGTCGAACCCGTTACTCTGGATTCAAGCAAGCACTCCATTTACACCTCTTGGCTTCAGACTACGCAAGGCTTGTATATCTGATATTTTAGCTGAGGTCAGTCAGCTAAGTAAGACAAGGAGTCAAATAACACAGGGTCTCAAACGAACATGGTTAACTTTGAAAATATGTTGGTTTTTATAAGTTGTGTTAATATCAAGGTGTCTATTTAGACATGTTTTACTTCAAAGGACAACAGACTGGGTAAAGTATGGATTTTGTCAGACTCAACATGTTGCTGAAATACACAGGTCTCATACCTGACAGGTCAGTTTTAGTGAAGTGTATTAGACTACGGGTCAAGAACAGATATTTTGTCATATAGGGCAAGTATCATAAAAGATGTATTGAAACATATTGGACTCAACATCCTTTTTAAAAATCATGTTAATTACTTTTCGACAGGTTTCAAATAAGACAGGTTTCACAGAAAACCATTGCCTGATGTACTATTTTGGTCTTATGTTGGTCTTGTTCTGGTTGGTCGTCTGCAAGCATAATCGAGACAAAAATGCGAAACACAAGTAATCCTTGGCTTAACACAGCTTTTAGACTCCCTGGTCTGTCAACAACTTGTCGTTACCCACCACTAGTAGTCTAATTCTTATGTCTATCCGGAGAGAAAATCCTCCTTTCTATAATGTCCGCCTAACAAAATTAGACAACTCGTACAATTGTGTTTATATCTGTCCAGCGGGAGACCCGAGGCATTCTAGGACCCTTCAAGTACAATTGGAGGTGTTTATGCTATTACGGTTGTGAGCCATCCAGATGTATGAAACAAACAATCAATATTCTACAGATTTTTTTTTCCGTCTGGGAATAAAATGACCGTAATTTTCCAAACAATTTTTTTGTAGATATTTTGTCTTCCTCCGAAAGGTTGTCAGTGTATTGACACATATATATATATCTAAGGAACACGTTTCCTGTACTTTCTCTCTCCCGACAGACAAACCACCATGTCTCTTTCACAAACTGGTAATTGATTTCCAGAGTTTGTCCCCAAACACCCTGTGGTGAAAGAAACTGGTCATTTTGTGGCAGTAAACGGAGTAAATATATCACCCAAGCAGTTTGTCCCCCTCTGGGGAGGGGCCCATGTGTCACCTTGGACAAAGCTTTCTGATTTAATGATTTGAGTTTCCTTGTTCCTAGCCGTGGTCAAGACTTGAGCCGCTGAACAGCTTGACCATGCTTGCAGCCTCCCCAACAATGCAAGCTGTCCACCTACAAGATTTATATCGGTCAGTTTATGGGGGACTAAACAATGACCACTATCAACATGTGGCTGGAGATATAAAAGTGAATGTTTAATTTCCACCAGGTGCCCTATATCAAGATGATTCCTACGATAGGCCAAATCAAAAGGTCAAAGGTTAGGTTTGGACAATACCTTTCACCTGGTAGCAAGCAAGCAAGGTAAACAAAATTCTCATGAATAATTCCATACTGTTTTTATGATAGATCCAATCAAATTGTGATTAGGATATAGAATATCCCCTAAATGGGGCTTTAAACACTGTCCCTTAATCTGACAGATATCTGACCCTTGCTTGCTTTCACTATAAACTAGAATATTTTAATACCCAATAAATGTTCTCCCTCAGTGTTTCAAAAACAAATATGCCCAGAATTGAACATGTTTCCCATCAAAGATATTACTTACGGAGGATACCTTAGAATTTTCAAAACATACCATACAATTTTCAAAACATATTTTAACTTTAATCAAAATGTGCCCTCCCATTCCAAGGGTGAAAATCCAGATTGAAAATTTCATGTTTTTAAAAGCTCAGATTCATCCAAAAAATCAGATGATATAATATAAGATATTTTAAATCAGTTTCTGTCCTTTAGTGTATATGAAAAAATGTCACATGTATAAAAAATATGTAAATACTTTATAGTTGTGTAAAAATGTAGATGGCATTGCCATCAAATGATGTCAAATTACAAGATACAGTGAGTTCATCTTTCATAATCAAGAAATGTCACATTTCATGATCAAGTAACATACGTCACATTTCATGATCAAGTGACGTCACATTTCAGAAAGGCCCTTTAATTTTACTGGAGGATACTAAAAAACTTCCCTCAGAGTTTCAAAGATGCAAATGAGTGTTTTATAATTGTATCATATGATTTAGTTGAGAAATCGTACGGCCAAATTCATAATACAATACTTTCTGTCAGAATGAAGGAGATAAATTTTGAAGTAAATAAACATTTGTTTAAAAATGACAAGTACCCACATTGTTGATCGATGTACTCTAAAAATACAGGTCGCAGACGTAGTTTCCAGGCACAGTGGAGTCTCCTTAACTCATCCACCCCTGAAGACACATTTGAACCCTTCCAATTCAAAGGTTGGAATAATTCATTGTCAAATTTCAGGGGTGAATGAGTTAATTCAGCCAACAGTAATTCAGACGTCCCACTAACCCACTTGTGTTTTGCATGAAAGAAAAGATTTCACCTTTTCTACACAGCGATGTCAAAATAATCCAGCCAAATTGCAAACTATTCACTTTAGATTGAAACAAATATAGAATTAATTTTACATGTAAATCAATAATTGGTAGAAAAAGACCTTTTCAAAAGCAAAAAAAAAGAAAGAAAAAAATATATAAATGTGTATTGTCAAAGAAATTTTCAGATGTTTCGACTGTCCGATGCGTGTTTGAACACGGAACAAGATTTGACCTTGTGGTCACCTGCTTGGGACATTACCGGACAGCCTGGCATTGTTTGGGCGTATGTTTTGGGGCGAGGATTATCGCCCAGGCATGGTAACAGACATCTTTATGCCCAGCACAGGTGCCCAGGGTATAAATCGCCATGCGAGAACATGCCTGAATGTGATTATCTCCGAAGCCACGGATGGAGCTTTGTCAATTTCAATGGACATAGCGGCCAAAAATTAAGTGATAGATTACCACTATTTACCTGGGGGCTCTTTCTTATTAAAATCTAATTTTAAAGATGGTAATGAACCGAGATTGGTCCTGGTAGATAATAAGCTTGCAATTTTATCATAAAAAAAATCTTTATATATAAGAGACAAAATTACAAAGCACAGGAATACCTGAGTGAACAATTGTGTATCTGGTAATTGTTTAGAAACATCTTCCAGTAATTTAATTCTTGAATAAAAAGAGTGTTACAGGTGTATATAATGATAATACAGCAACATGAAGATTATCTGGAGAGAAGGTGAATATTTAGCCTGCAGAGGTGGTCTCCGCCAGGTACGGGGTCGACAACATAAACACAACACCTGTCGTACATAATAGGACGACACTCATAAGTCGCAGGTACATGTATATACAGGTATACAAAATAGAAACACCTTCATTGTATCGACCCTACAACATCACACCCCATAATACAGGGTATCAGCCCCATAGCATCACATCCCATAATACTGGGTATCAGCCCCACAACATCACATCCCATAATACTGGGTAACAGCCCCATAGCATCACAACCCATAACACAGGGTATCAGCTCCACAATATCACACCCAATAATGCTGGGTATCGGCCCCACAATATCACACCCCATAATACAGGGTATCAGCTCCACAATATCACACCCAATAATACTGGGTAACAGCCCCATAGCATCACAACCCATAACACAGGGTATCAGCTCCACAATATCATACCCAATAATACTGGGTATCAGCTCCACCCAATAATACTGGGTATCAGCTCCACAATATCACACCCAATAATACTGGGTATCAGCTCCACAATATCACACCCAATAATACTGGGTAACAGCCCCACAACCTCACACCCAATAATACTGGGTATCAGCCCCACAATATCATACCCAATAATACTGGGTATCAGCCCCACAATATCACACCCAATAATACTGGGTATCAGCCCCACAACCTCACACCCA
>JAUMHH010033625.1:0-10243 GCA_032359455.1 Chlamys rubida
TCACTTACTATATACAGAGTTACAGCCCTTTGTTTATCACTTACTATATACAGAGTTACAGCCCTTTGTTTATCACTAACTATATACAGAGTTACAGCCCTTTGTTTGTTTTTGATACCAAGGTTTGTCCAGAGGTGGTCACAATACTTTACTTTGTTTAAATCATGTGACATGACCAGAACTGTTTATATCGTGTATTATCACCAAATTTCGAAACATCACATAAATTAACTAGTACTTACTTATTCTATGAAACCAATGTATATTCCATGAGGGTCCATTTCACTGCCTTGATTTGGTGTAAAACAAAATGATGTTGAGGATTGTCTACACTGACTTAACTTTGTTTCGTTATGGCTGTAGGGTATTTATATATGTAGTATTAGACTAAAAATATTTGCTTGCATTAATACATACATTTCACATATATTATATACCTTTTAACAGTTATATCCAAAATAATGACTGACTGTACCTGAGAATATAGCGTATCGAGAAAAAGTCTTTAAATTTCAGTTTCAGTTGACCTATTGTAATCATCTTTTGTCTGGTGTCCATTGTGTCATTCCTCCGTAAAGAAGTCACATTTTTACTGCTTCTCCAAAAGCCCAGAACCTATTTCAATAACATTTTGCATGAAGGTCCCATGGTCAAAGGCAAACCAAAAGTTTGACTTATGTGGATCTAGGCCCCCAGCTTACAACTTTTGTATTACATTTTATAGACAACAAATAGGAGTTACTTCCCTTTCCCCAAGGTTGGCCATACTAAAGGGATGTGTACAAAATGACAAATGCATCAAAAAGCACATAAAAATAGATACTGTCAAAATATATTTGTTATAGGCTATCAGAACATGATGTTACTGTCTTTTACAAAGATAACATTAACTTGGCAGCTAGATTTGAATGAAAGAACCAGTAAGGTAAACATCTTATGTATCGGAGATATTAATAAGGACCTCTATTAGTGCTAATGGGTTCAAAGCAGAATTAACAGATACCATATCAATTTTTATGAGGAACTATGGCATATCTTTTCAAATTAGTAAGGTCACCTGCATGTAATTTTGCTGAATATATAGTATCAATCCGTACACCGGACTTAACACAATTTGAATTAACTGTTCAGGGTGTACACCAACATCACTGTGTGGTCTAGCTCAGTACCTTTAACATTATATGAACTGGTCAGGTGCTTACACTTTACAATGCTTGTACACATTAGTGAGAAAGAATTGATCAGCAGTTACTGAGTCTATAAGCTCTATAGATACAAGTACAACAGATATCACAGAAGTGGAAAGATTTGACTGCAGATTTTTACGATTTAATCCATCAAAATCTTGGGTGAATGAACATGTCACATTTGGAATGCTGCAGAAATACATATTCATGGTATGCAACTATTCTTTCAACATATTTTGTTGTACAAGTATGTATACAAATCAATTAGATAAATTACACTATACATTTTGCTCATACATTTTATTACAATTTAGTAAATGCAAAATATTCCAAATTTCAGACTGTTTGCCAAAGGTATTTTTTATGGTTTCATATTGTTAGTCATATTCAGATAATCTTTATATTGTAGTAATAATGAAAAAAACGGTCTATAAAGACCACCCAAGAGAGAGAGCAAAAAATGGTCTTAATAGAAAGGTGATATTAATATACAGGTGGTCTTAATATACATGTGGTCTTAATATACAGGTGATCTTAATATACAGGTGGTCTTAATATACAGGTGGTCTTAATATACAGGTGATCTTAATATACAGGTGGTCTTAATATACAGGTGGTCTTAATATACAATTGATCTTTAAGACACGTTTCATTTTCTTGTTTGGACAAAAATATCATAGCTATTTTTCTGTAAGAAGAAAATACTTGTATTCATTTACTTCCTGCATGTTCATCTAACCGACAGTGTACAGTTTACTTAATTTACTGAAAATGATCCGAACGCTCACATATACTATAATTTTTAACTAATAAGCAACAGCATTTGACTAGGAAATTAATATTCCGTTACTGAGTTCCTACCCTTAAAACCACTTGGGGCATTTACATAATAATGTGATGTAGTTGTTATGTATGGTTACTGGGACAACACGATTATATCATACACATGTACAAACATAACTGATCCTCGCGTTTGTATTGTATACTGCTGAAAATGCATTTCAATCTAACCGTGATAGCGTTCCTCCAGTTACATACATTTTGCCTGTGCACATGTCTTCCTGCATGTACATCTAACCGACAGTGTACAGTTTACTTAATTAACTGAAAATGATCCGAACGCTCACATACAGTATACTATAATTTTTAACTAATAAGCAACAGCATTTGATTAGGAAATTAATATTTTGTTACTGAGTTCCTACATGTGGTCTACAGATCAAGGAGAAGAGGCCAAGCCTCTTACCATTTTAGCTGTATTCTAACTAGTCATTGAAGCTGAGGTGTTTAGTTCGAAATTTGTCCTCAAAAGTGCTGTAGGATTGAAACTCATGTTTGACAAATGCTGTATATACTGTTAAAGCCTGTGTATGTATGCATCAGGCAAAAACGTCAGCCTTACTTGTACCTGTCCCAAATGGCCATGGTTTACAATTTATTGATTTATGTAATATTATTGATAAGTGATCATTATAAATCCTCTTTTAGGGGAAAAAAAAGCAAAGATTTTCATAGCCCTGATAGGTATTCTTTCTTTACAAATTTTTCTAAAAAAAAATCACCAATTTAGGCAAATTACTTTAAAGTTTAATCCAAAGTTCTTCTCATTAACAAATAAAATAAAAATAGCAGATTCAGCATTTTACATGTCTAAATGAGTTCTTATCAAGACTTTATCAATATAAAAGGCAGCTGTCTATTGCAATTCAATAAAAAGAAAAAGTGATATGTGAGATTATGAATCTGAAGTGCTGTCACTAATTAAATCCATATTGTCTCCATGTTAATTTCGCCCTTCACATTTAAATCTGTTTAATTTGTTTACACATTACAGTGGACAAAAATTACACTGCTGTGAAAATTTCCTGCCAAACAGTGTATCTACTTAGGAATTTACTGAATTAATCATTGAAAACATTCACAGGAAATCACCATATAGCTCAGCCTTCTGTTCAGGATCGCAGACCAATTGAATAATGTGTGTTAGCTATATAGCTTGTTAGGAATATTTGTCTGGAAACCTGATCAGAACTTTAGGTCTTTAACAACTATAAACAGAATACAGTTCAGTACTTTTAGTCATATTTTCCGCTGATTTTGACAATAAAATTATATTTAAATTTCTAAAAAAAATAGGTAGATTTTCAGTAAATGGAACAGCCAGTATCAGCCTGCTGTCAACAAAGTTATGATAACATCACAATTTTCACGACCTTATGATGATTGCTTTAGATTTATAGTTTCATGAAGCACAACTACTTTCGGTAGTATATATCTTGCAATACCAAATTGCACATTGTGTCACCACCTGTTTTGCAACAAATTGTAGTTTTTCTTCCCAATATCCAGTCATAAATATTTTTATCACATACCTAGTAAATCTTACTGTAGTTATATATTTTTAAGGACATGCAATACGAAGTCCTGTATTTCATACGGTGATAAGATGTTTGTTTATACTGTCCAGCCGTAGATGACTAGGTGCTTTGTCCAGTCACAGATGTTATATTTTCTGAGCGTTGTATGCCTTTAATACCAACATTTGACATGTCTGCGTTCCTTTAACAATCACACATAAAGCAGGCCTACCTCACTCGTCAAATCACCGAGTAGATGTTGCCAAAAGCAGAGTGGGTCTAAAAATATCAGATACTTGTGAAATTGCCAAGGTTTTGTCGAGAAACATTTATATTCATCAATTTACACCCGCGTCTGTATTGTCTTAATGTTTTAAAAGTTTTACTCCTGATGATAAATGTAAATTTTAGTATGTACAAATGGAATCGTATTTGGTGGTCAATCAATTTTAAGTTGAAAATCTTTGGAACATAACAACAAAGACATAACTCCATTTAGAGTGTGAACAAAGATTTTTTTCCTGTGCTTGCTAATTTCCTACGCACTTTCCCTGGTGGTTCCGTCTGTTTCCCATGCAGGTCATCAAGATATAATACTGACAACTGCCTCCAACAACACCGTACTTCTGGAATCTATGCCATTTACAACTCCCAAAAATTTACTGTCAAAAATTGAAAAACGTGGTTTGGTAAAAATAATCGATTTTCCGTTGCTCTTTCTTGTGCTTTGCCGTCAGATTGCGGCTATATTCCTTGCGGATCAGCCATTTGAAATTTTATGTTTGTATTTTAAGTGTATTGACTCATTTTGGTAAAAGCTTTAAAGAGAAACATTTTTATGGGTGTAATTTGACAAGAGAACGAATGCTGCTGGTATTACTGTATGGATTCCTACGTTTATCTAATAGCATGCAAATGTGTTCAACAGCAAATTAGTGGTTGCATGCATACCGTTAACCAGAGAAGTCACACCATAGCTTGATGCATGTAGCTGTATATTGTGTGCGTTATGTTACTTGTATGCTCTTAAAGCAGGGCTAATAACCTCCTAACGAGAGGCTGTTGATGTGGGTTTACAATATAGACGGGGAACTGTAGTACGGCTCAAATCAACGACAACTAAAAATAAAAATTTCATTAGCCTGATAGAACTGTATAATTTTATAAAAAAAAAATCAAAAAATATTTGAGATTTTTTCATTCATTATTTCAAGTGAAAATTTTATGCAGTGTGTTGTTTCAATGATTTAATTTGTTTGAATTATTTAAACAATGAAAATCTATGAAAATCTCAGACATATGTTTAACAATATAATTGTATTTAATAATTATTTATGGGTATAATTGTATCGGATAAAATCACAATATTGGAATTATAAAGATTTCCTAGCCAATAAATTCATCATTATAATATTTTTGATACTGATCAAATTGCATGATGGGTAGCATGGCCCTGAAAGATTTTTTGAGTTTCTCCTTTCCCCGCATTAATTAATATTAATTGACCATTAGTCTGGAGATTTTATATATATTGCAAGCAAGAGTTTTATAGCAGCAATAATAATTAGACATGTATCTCACAAGAAAAAATATCAAAAGAAATCAAAAGATTTGACGGGACATATTATGGTAATTAATGCATTGGAAGAGTCCCTTCGTCATTTTGTCCACACTTTCATTTTCGCAAGATAAGTTTTTTTAAAAATATTATTCAATTTTAAATGAACTTTGTTAAGCATGTGCAATATACAATGACTAAGGCAAAGATAGAAATCTTCACATAATTAGCATACTCTATACTCTGATTGGTCAGCATCTACACTTAAGTTCACAGATGATAAACATGTACAATATACAAAGACTAAGGCAAAGATAGAAATCTTCACATAATTAGCATACTCTATACTCTGATTGGTCAGCGTCTACACTTAAGTTCATAGATGATAAACATGTACAATATACCAAGTGAGTAATGCTCAGTTTGAGTTAAATCTGTGTATAATGAATCAACATACCATACTCTGATTTGCTGGCAGTTTCCACACACTAACTTAGGTATGACGAGATTCTCATGAAGCTTGTTCAATATTCATACAATAGCGAAAAGGTGATTTGTTTTACACTTGTTATATACTGTATTCCTAAAGGATACAGTATATGTCTTTGAAATGAAATACTATCTCGTTAAACCATAAAATTAAAATAATTGCAAGTCACTTTTGAATTTGTTTTATATTTCCTGGTGATATTTAGATCATAAGCCTCTTTGTCATTGATCAGCTGACTTGTGTGGCATTGATAGTGTCATTGATCAGCTGACTCGTGTGTCAGTGATCAGCTGACTCGTGTGTCATTGATCAGCTGACTCGTGCGTCATTGATCAGCTGACTCGTGTGTCATTGATCAGCTGACTCGTGCGTCATTGATCAGCTGACTCGTGCGTCATTGATCAGCTGACTCGTGTGTCATTGATCAGCTGACTCGTGTGTCATTGATCAGCTGACTCGTGTGTCATTGATCAGCTGACTGGTGTGTCATGGATCAGCTGACTCGTGTGTCATTGATCAGCTGACTTGTGTGTCATTGATCAGCTGACTCGTGTCATTGATCAGCTGACTCGTGTGTCATTGATCCGCTGACTCGTGTGGCTATTGTTTCTCTGTACTGATTACATCATCACCATTAGGCTGTACCGGTTCTTTCTGTACCATTATCAGGACCTCACCTCAAACAAATCAAACCTCCTGTGTGGTACATGGTAATTACTAATGGGTGTGTTAACATTTCAACTCCGGGGGGATCCAAAATATACATATACCTGAAATCCGAACTGTTTCACGATGACAATGTAAAACAGTTGTGATCAATGTCGAGATTTACAAAAGACCTATTTTACCTTTATTGTTTGTGACTGGCTTGATATGTTCTTAATTTGTATGTTCGGAGCTCTCATCACCTTACGAGCAGAACATTTATGAAATTTATAATCTTGTCATATGAAAAGTTCATTTTTGTACTAAATATTCAATACGACTAATAAAATTATGGTGTTAACTTGGTGAAAAATGGTGGGATTCCACAAGATGTTAACCAAACGCTATTTCAATTTAATGAAACATTAAAATGCATTTAGCTCATGATGTTTTTTGTGCATTTTAAATCACCCCAGCCTGGTGATGCCATTGGACAGGAGTTGCCGAATACCTGTAAATGTTGCCGGAAGGCATCATCAGGGATGAAAGTGTTACAATAGGAGTTGAAACAGTCAATCTAACTGAAGATGCAATGTAATATTTGAAGTGTATAGTTAATATTATGAAAACTAAATAACTAGTATTTTTTAATCAAAAATTATTCAATGTGAAACATTTATTGCATTCATTTGGCAAGATATAACCATAATAACCATTGGAATGTCTCTATGTCACAGGGAATCAACAGTTGAACTTTTTGTACATAATCACTGGGGTCTTGTTTAACAGGTTCATCTTTTACCGTTTCCTGTGTTTCTGTTTCAGCTGAGATTGGGACCAAGGTGGAGGCACTAGTGAGCGGTAAATGGTAAGTAAAGCCCCGTTATATAGACGTTACAGGTCCTACTGACTATATAGACGTTACAGGTCCTCGTACTGACTTACATGGGCCTTTACATCTTGCACTGTCATGTTGTCGTTTCCCGATCACCGCTGACTTGGAGCCCGTACAGACCACGGGGCTCCGTGTACTGGGTTAGTTCCTTGGGAGTTATGTGTCTGTACGCAACCAACTCTGCCCCCTGTAGGTCAGTACAAGACCTGTAATACGAAAGCCTATTGATTTTACTGTCCACAAAGACATCACCCACGGGATACAAGGGAGACCACTGTGTAGAAACACATGCAACTCCATTTATTTTTTCATTTTCTTGAGCATTTCTGAAACGGGTCTGCAATTGTTTTAGCTAACTTGAGAGTAACAAACTTGGACCAAATAAACCTTGTGAACAATTGAGGCCATATATGGAAATTGCAACCAACCAACTACTAAGTGTACAACTAAATGTATTAAAATAAAGTAAAAGCTGTTTTCACTTTACAACAATAAAACAATAAATATGAAAATGCTGTTACAAAAGTCGGTAAGAGATAGATACAAATTGTATAAACTGTTGTATGTTGTGGTGAAATAGATCACATGGATGTTTATTTGTTCTAGTATTCTCTCATCCTCCTGATATATTCCACCCCGACACACTCACAATGGTCAATCATTCTTAAATAACTGGTGTTGATTAAAAAACAGCAATAAATTGAAAACCTAATACCTATATAATACTTAATGTCTGAATGCTATAATCAAATTAAACTCCCGTACTGTGATGCAAGGAGACATTCTACTAATGATGAAGATTAATAAAAATAAGCGCATTGAATAGGAAAACAAAATATTAGGTCTAACCTGTAAAACAATCCCAGCACTTTAAAGGGAAAATATCTGTCAAAGTTAACAAATCTTAGAATTAAAGTGAACCTTAAATGGCAAATATGATGAGTTTTTTGTATGCAGTGTGTGCAGATTTTAACGTGTTCTTCCTGTAGAAGATATGTAGTGTTATGTATGGATTTGTGACGACCAGACTTTGGGAGTGTTGCTTGTCATGAAAACTAGATGAGAGTATTGGCCTACTAATACTACCACGGCAGGCGAAACCAAGTCAAGGATGAGGCCGCCCAGGACGGCCGCCAACTCGAAATTAGACAAATTCAATTTTACAAATAACACTAGGCCCATTTTAATTTGAGTCTCCCAGTCATTAGCAGTAGAGAATTTACTAGTTACAGAGACATGGAGACGAGGCAAAAAGCCTCGGCAATCCTTTCTGTTGTGGTCAGATACGGCAGGGTATTGATTATCAAACTCCGAGATAACGGAGTTGTTGAAATATTCAAAATTGTCTGATAAATAGCTGTATGCTTCACATGGCCTTGAACTTCGTGTAGATTTGGGAAGTGATACATGGGCTTCGTTCAGTGCTGTAGACTTTTCTCTTGGAACATAAACAGATTTCTCCAGTTTTCCCTGGTCCTTTATTACAAATAGAAGTGTAGATAATATGTGTATTGCTACTTCAACCTTTGAAATCCTACTTTGATATATATATCTATAACAAGTGTCAACGTTTGGGTATAACAAAAATCAACAATGTTCCCATATGTTTCAGTCATGCAAAAATTGACGTACAAAGCTGCGATATTATTTCGAGATACATAAATATAACGAATGAAGCATAGACTTTGAGGTAGGATAAAAATGAACAAACAGAGCTCCGATAATATTTACGTAATACAAGAAATAACAAACTAATCTTCAACATTTTGGTTTTACAAAAATAAACAAAGCTCAGACATATTTCATTATTACAAAACATCAACAAAACTTTGACATGTTTGGGTAATAGAGTTAACAAATGAAGCTTCTACATGTTTGTGAATTGTAATACATTACAAAGTCTTGTTTACCAATCAAGGGCCCTCGGCAGAATACAAAGAATTCAGAATTGAAGGTCCTCCAGAAATGGCACGAAAACCAATTCTGTGCTATAAACATCTATTTAGAAGTATCTTTATAAATTAAAGTGTTGCTCGTTAACACAGTTTATACCGTACCCTTTTTTCCCTCGTACAATATCGCAGAAACTTAACAGTTCGTACAAGTCAGTTTCATTACTGAAAATGTAACGACCATTCTGGGTAGTTAAGTCTTGTTTTCTGATCTATGAAACCTGTAAAATTAAAATAGACGTTTTAAAGTACAGCTGCCAGAAACAGTTCCATATGTTATCAACCAGACTAGCGTTTGGCCTATAACAACTATAGATATGATAATAAAACGGTTTTTATCAGTATACATTCCGGCTTTCTTGTCTAGAACACGAGAGCAGCATTTTAGTGTCACCTTATTCTTCCTTTGGAATAATTGGAAGTTTAGTGATATATAGGAATCTTTTAATATTTTCTAAAAACTATTCAGAGCTTGAAAAACAATTTCACAAAACAATTTTCTTTAACTTAATTTAAAAAGTTGGACAGTTAAGTATACTTGTCATCGGTTTCAGCACATGGATATTGGCTTTGTGTTCAAAGTAGCCATGGCTTCCTGCAGCTTTTAAATGATTGCATGTAAAATAGAAAAAACATAAAAAATTATATACATATTTATATGTGTCTGGGCTATAAATCAGAATAATCCTATACTTGAAGTTGGAAATGCACATTTTAAGTGAACAAGGTATATTAAGGATGTATCATACATTACTGTGACATGATTCTGTTTTCCAAAAAGTTCTTCACCGAGTCAATGTACCTCTTCTCTGAAGAGTTCCAAACTGAGTCAATGTACCTCCTCTCTAAAGAGTTCCACGCTGAGTCAATGTACCTCCTCTCTGAAGAGTTCAACACTGAGTCAATGTTCCACCTTTCTGTAGAGTTCTACACTGAGTCAATGTACCTCCTATCTGAAGAGTTCTACACTGAGTCAATGTACCTCCTCTCTGAAGAGTTCCACACTGAGTCAATGTACCTCCTTTCTGTAGAGTTCCACACTGAGTCAATGTACCTCCTCTCTGAAGAGTTCTACACTGAGACAATGTACCTCCTCTCTGAAGAGTTCTACACTGAGTCAATGTACCTTCTCTCTGTAGAGTTCTACACTGAGTCAATG
>JAUMHH010033636.1:0-10243 GCA_032359455.1 Chlamys rubida
AGAAATCGCGGAAATAATAGGCCTGAGACGACCTACGAACTAGGTTGTGATAAAGCGGTATATCAGAACTTCGAATTATTAATATTATTATCATTATACGAGAAGGTCGGAAAGCTCTTTATGTCGAAAAATGGTAAATACCGTTGGAAAGATGGATACTCTTTATTTTTAAAAACATCCTACTCCGTATATGCACGTAAATGTATAATATCCTTCCGCGGACATGATCTTCCTGCTATACACCTGCTATCTGTTTCTGTTTTCTCTCTTTCCTATTCGTTCTTCTTTGCTCTCTTTCCTATTCTTTGTCCTTTTTCTCTTTTTCCTATTCTTTCTCCTTTTCTCTCTTTCCTATTCTTTGTCCTTTTCTCTCTTTCCTATTCTTTCTCCTTTTCCCTCTTTCCTATTCTTTGTCCTTTTTCTCTTTTTCCTATTCTTTCTTTCGACGATGTCTCCCTAGACACGCATCTTTATATGACGTTAGCTGTTACGAGAACATAAAACTACACACAAAGCGTCGCAGACGAATGTCCGTACTGGAATAACACGATGTCAAAGCAAACCGCAGCATACTATTTTTACCATGCTTAAGGTTAATCAACACTAACGTTTAATCGACATCTCCGTGGCTTTATCGAAGTCCTGGGAGGGGATATATAGGGGAAATTGTGGTAGAAACGTGGTTTGCATTGTACAGGGGTCAGTTACAGCTATTTCAATAAAGAAGCAATTTGACAACAGATTGTCGTTCTAACGCAAGATGACGTCATCTGTGTTAAAAATGTAAACTCCCTCCAAAACAATGAAATAAGCAAACCCTTAGCCTGGCCAATGAAGCGTTGTAATACTCCGTCGAAACACGTCCTCCCTTGACAAAACATAACAGCCGAAACTACGTTTGAAATAATTATTTTTTATAGCGGTATGTATGAAAAGATGTACACTCATATATTTAGACTTACCGTGAATCACTCGGTCTTAATACTTGTTCCAATATTAAACACATATTATTTTTTAACATATTTCGTATTCAATTAATTCTAAAGCTATCGGATTGATGAACGAAATGTAATTATGTAAACATAGCTTAAACAAACACATTGTTTTGACTTGACGTTATTTGTTTTTATCCCACGCGCATGCACGTGCGAGACAGCAATTGCATCAAAGGTGTCAATATGTCATGCAGCACATGCCTCCATCTCATTAAATTTTGAAATGATACGGCTTGAATTCTGTTTGTGCAAGAGGATTTTCTGACACACGCCATATGGACACTTTAAATACATCAAATATGCATATGGTAGTCGGAAAGTTTGCTGTTTTTTTGGACTGCTACTGTGCTTTAGAAACGATTAATATTGTTCGATGTAATTTTAATTCTTTCTTTTAAGCAAATGGAGTCATTTTGCATTCTCTTTTAAAAAAAATCTTTTAGAAAAAAAATTCAATTGTACATTATGGTCAAATATCTATGTCTTTTACGTAAATGCCCCTGTTGATCTTTGCCTTTAAGCAATGTTCTCTGTACGTTTCATGAACGTGAGTAGGTTTATATTTAGTTTCCTTATCATAGAATTTCATTATACTGTATATAATCAAAAAAATAATTAAAGGTAACCACGCCACATGCTTTAAACATATATTTATAACACATGTGTACAACATGTTATTTTAATCATACGCCTGCATATAATTATTTCTTTGCTATATATTGTCTTTAAATCCTATTACATGTCATTTCTTGACGTCAGGGATGATGCGAGTACATATGTACATGTGATTTCATTTCAATCAGTCGAACGAGTGTGTGGTTTCAATGTAACTGCGGTCAGGTGTCACTTTCACAGGTTTAGTAAAGTACAACTCACTGCTGGGCGTACAGACACTCAACTGTCAGTGACGGCGGTCAGGCGTTCGGCAGATAGAAATGACAAGAATCTGTATTTTTGGTAACATAAGCATTTTACAAATCATCAACAGTCTTGCCTCATTTCAACGCAATGCAAAACTTGACACACACAGTTCCTCGTTTAAGTCCAGAGTACCCGTTACCTTCTAGGTCGTACACTGGCCGCTTTTGACCTTGGGGTCGATATATTGCTCATTACAGTAAATATGTGGTCAAATTTCTTTCAGTAAAAGTAATTAGGAAATGCGATGAACATAACTTAGCTCAGTCGCTTTGGTTTCTATAAAAAAACGACTTAGATGTCTTAAATTGTAAAGGAAGAAATGCCAAGCAATAGTGCGTTGCTGATCGTGGTCCAATATTTGGCCGTTATTAATCATATTTGTATTCCAGTGCACGAGTTTTTTTTATTTAATTATCAAATATATAATGTTCGTGTTATTTTGTCGTTAGGAACAATATCACACATGCATTTGCAATTGGTACATGCTATTCTAAGAGCCCCTTCCCCAATCTCCTTCCCTCCCTAGCCAGATTAGTCACGGAGCATGCGCACGCGATGACGACACCATATATAAGGTCAACACATGTAACGTCATTTGTAAATGCGAGATAATATAATGAAATTTAGAGTGATACAGTACATTAGTTTTTGGCAGTGGTAAAGATGATAATGGTTCCACGTGGTATATTTTGGAAATGGTGCGCAGGGCATTGTGTTTGGACAAAGTAAACTTAATTTACTATCAAATTCATATCGTATTTCACGTTTTAAACAAAACATACTTATTACAATTCTTAATAAATATTTCATCTACTGCTTGAAAATATCTTATATTGTCATAAAACAGCACAGGATAATGATTTACGATAGAGTTAGAAGTTGTAAGCATCAGAAAGTAAACATCGGTACTTGCACTATTGACAAAACGGCGCGTGAGCACTCACAACGATTTTAGGTAAACTATTCCTCTCAGATTATCTATTTTTAGTCGATAATGTTAAGAGAAAATAACTCGTTTTCTGACGATATTGAAGGAAATATCACATACAAACTGGTTCATTGTCCAAAAATCGCTGTTGACAGTAACTAATGATGAAATTAGTGTGGACTGACTGAATTCGCATGGAAAATAAAGTGATCAGCGTCACAATGGCCTATGATGTGGAGCAGTAATAGTGTTTATCTGTTTCTTGGCAGTGAATACGTCTTTTACAATAACGTTTGTACGATGGAAAGATAAGAAAAGTTGGCAGGCCGATCTATTACGTTTATCTATAGCTGATACATTCTGTTGATTTGTTTATTGAACACACCGCCAGGCAAAACTAGCTGACACGCGCCAATCGGTGTCATAGACCGGAAACACGCGTGTATGTTTACAATGCGCTAACAATCACTACCATGCAATTACGAATCCGCCAAAGAAAACAGTCCCTTCTCTCCTGAAGTGTTAGCCGCCTATAGCAGGCTGCATCTGAGTAGGAAGAGCTACGCATGTCTACACATGGCTGTTTGGAAGGTAGAGAAAGGAGTTTAGGACAATAAATAAGGAGACATTTGGTTATACATGTAGAATGTAGTTGGGGTTTGATATTTAAAGGAAATCAGAAGAGCGAAACAGAGGATGAAAGAGAAATGCTGATAAATTTCACGGATTTGTTTATGACAATTTTAAGGAGGGATGGGCAGAGAATGGTCTTGATTCGGTTTTAGATATAATGATTTTGAATGAGAGACGCCAAAGGAAAGGTACAAGAAGAAGGAATGGAAAGAAGGGATTATGGGCATGTGGTATGTGTAATAATGTCGGAGTGTAAGAAAGGGGAAAGAGGGAGCGAATGTGAAGAGAAGAGGAGGGGTATGATAACTTAGTCTAATATGTATAATAGGTGTGGGTGGGAAGTGATATTAGGGGGAGGAATTAGAAGGAGTGAAGCCTTAATTAGATTTCCCTAATTCACTCGGAGGTATCGAAATTGTGCTGGTGCGAGAAATATCCAGGAGTGGGTTACATTTTCGCTGGGAGAGGAGGTGGAAGGGGAGGGGGAGCGGAGGGGCGAGAGGTGGAAGGGGAGGGGGGGGGGCGGAGGGGCGAGAGGTGGGGGTATTATTTTGATACACATCTCTATGCATCTCCCCAATAAATTTTGATGAAGAGAAATGAGAAGCAGATGCGATTGTTTATCAAATTAGCGGCTAGCGCCGGGGTAGGTAAATGGAGCATACCACCTGCCAGCATCGCCGGGGCATCTGTTATAGAGCTGTGTTAGCTTAATACGTGCACTGTCAAAATGGTATCGTCGGGCGCTCCTGTTGTAGTGTTAGCTTTACACGTGCACTGTCAATATCATATCGTCGGGCGCTCCTGTTATAGAATAGTGCTATCTGTACACGTGCACTGTCAACATGGTATCGTCGGGCGCTCCTGTTATAGAGTTGTGTTAGCTTTGCACGTGCACTGTCAACATGGTATCGTCGGGCGCTCCTGTTATAGAGTTGTGTTAGCTTTACACGTGTACTGTCAACATGGTATCGTCGTGCGCTCCTGTTATAGAGTTGTGTTAGCTTTACACGTGCACTGTCAATATTGTATCGTCGGGCGCTCCTGTTATAGAGCTGTGTAAGCTTTACACGTGTACTGTCAACATGGTATCGTCGGGCGCTCCTGTTATAGAATAGTGTTAGCATCACACGTGCACTGTCAAAATGGTATCGTCGAGCGCTCCTGTTGTAGAATATTGCTAGCTTTACACGTGCACTGTCAACATGGTAACATCGGGCGCTCCTGTTAAACTGTGCTGTATTTGTTTTTCTAAGAGTTAAAATTAGTGACGATGTTAGCTTTTGTTCTGTGTAACCATATATATATTTATAAAAAACTGAGTTTCGTACAGGAAATGTAGCCTCGTATACGGTAATGGGACAGCACGAGCTGTCTTTTTCTCCCGAAACATTGTAAATTAATTATTTAAACGAGCTGACTTTTGACGCTTATGAAATACATTGCATTGTTCGCCGCAGGTTACGATCAGAAATATCAACCACTGTGTTTTGTTTCAAAATCGGGGCCCCTATTAAAGTTCAGAACACGTTCTCAAGTTTAATGAAGATAATTCGTAAGCTAAAATAGGGCACTGTTTTTTTTAAAACAAAGTAAATAAAAAAACTGATGAATAGTTTCATAGACTTTGTAGTATAGTGGGTTTTGTTTGTGTATTCGTAAAATTTTAAACTTTGCATGCTTTCATATATTATTTTTGCTCTAATTTCGATGTAGTGCAATGCTCATAATATAGGTATTCGTCAAACGGAAAAAAACCCAATGTTATGTGAAGAACATACATGTCTGAAAAGTACCCATAGCTATGTCCTATACAGGAAACTAGATTCTTAATAAAAAAACCCTCAAATTTGGGAGTCAATAAAAACGATACTCCAGGTGGGATCTATTCGTGTATGCGGAACAACCTGTTAGTTCGTTTTTAAATGTCACATTTTCGGGTATAAATCCTGGCGGATCTGCACAACTTTACGCAGGTCTTGAAAGGTTTTGTCAAGGCTCGCCTGAGAGCAGCATACCTTATTTCATAAATGAACAACTCTGGTCCAAGCGGTTCAACTGTTTGGATCGTGATAAACGGAAAACGGCCATCTTTCCTGCAAAGGGAGGTAACTGTCTCCTTATCCGGCATATCGATTGTCTCCCTGTTATCTGTTTTCCTGCACACAAAACTAATTATAATTAACGTAATGGGGTGATTGACAATCACCTGTTCTGGTGTCTCAATGAGTATGAACTACTGCAGGATAACAGAACCTTTAACACTAGAAACAAAAGCGAACATCAGTCCAGACGAATGTCGCTACGACAAAGTCGATGTGTCACACGGCTCAAGATAAATGTCCCGTCGGCTAACGGCCCGCTAATCTATAGCTAATTTAATTTAGTTACCCACAGTTCTAGAGATAAACCTTTCCAAAGCGCGAATCAATTCCCGTTAGTTTAAACTAATAGTTTGAAATTTGTTTCCAATTCTAGTGCACCTTGTGTAATTCGAATATAGTTTACAACCTCCGAAATCCTCGCCAATAGCAACTCCAAATCACCTTCTCTACCTTTTTTTTTTTTTTTACAAATGTGCCGGTAATATATTTCTTTTCCCACTTGACTCACTCGCTAAGCCAGCTAACGCCATTATGTACAGCTTATTTCGTTCGCCGATCTGTAATTGTTTCGTCCCGTTAAGATAGACTGCTCCGTTTGGGACGATTAACGATCGGTAATCCATTGATTAGGCCTTTTTCCACCGGCAGTTCTCGTCGCTTTAATTTCGATTCCCGATGACCCTTTCGGCTTTTTTCACCGCTCATTACCCACCTCCGCAGTCGAGACTACTTTACGTAGACATACTTTAGACGTTACTCGCAGTCACGGTAGTAAATGGTTCTCAGTGAAATACCAAAGTTCATTTGTATAAGGTAAAGCTACTTTAAGCCGCTGTAAAAATGCTAACCACCGCAAAGTTTATCGTAAACACTGGCTATTTGCGAGGCCGGAAATAACTTTTACCGTGTGATTTTGAACGCTTGCATGATGTTAAACCGGAAGTGAGTGTTTAGTTTTGCCTGTTTTTTGGGGGTTTATGTGAACATAACATTACAAGAAAAACATAAAACCTGTTCTTTATAAAAACATATAAAATTTCCTATAAAGTACACGTCATCGCGTATAGACATAAATAAGTAGACTTTCAAAGGCTGTCGGTTATAATTTTGTTTTGGATTGCTTTATATTTAATTTTAAAGAAAGTTTCTTTGTCAATCAATTTAATGGCGTTTTATCGTTTGTTAAACTTAGGACGCGTACGTTCGTGGAAAGACTATTGGGCATTATGTATCAGGGTTACTCATAAAAAGAATTTAAATAATTTAATCAATAAAATAAGATAACTTTCTGCCTCAAAATAATTTGAAAATAACAAATTAATTTTAATGAGCACACATTATGTTTTAAGAATATTCTATGTTGGAAAAAAATGAGAAAAATTACAAGAACTGGTAATTTAAAGTTCATGCGTTCAATTAGCAATTAAAGTTATGCCTACTGTAAGACAAAAGTGTCCAAAGATAAAACAATCAATCGAGGGATTACTTTTAAAGTGCAATCTTACTGTAATGTTAGAATCTGGACACTGCAAACAAACATCCGACTCGATCTGGTGACAACTTAAGTGGGGATTATTTGGTTTTAGTTTGTTTAACGTCCTATTAACATCTAAGGTCGTTTAAGAACGATGTGCCTCCATGTGTGCTATGTAAGCGTACATGTATATATGCACTATATGTCGGCCGGGGACAGGGTTTGTTTGTGTAGCTCCTCCGTGTGATAGCGCGAATCTGATGCCGACTTTATAGTGCTATCTCACTGAAATACCATTCCGAAGGTACCCAGCACAAATATGACCTCGATGAAAGGGGGAAAGTAAAAGCTAACGTTAAAACTATCGCGACAGGGACTGAAGATTAGTGTTAAATCCCGTCTAGTTCTATCACACTTCGTTACATCTCGTCAAATTCTAATGAACGTCGCTTCAACCGCCAAATTCTACGACACTTCGTTACACCCCGTTAAATTCCACTGAACTTAGCTACATCCGGGTAAATTCTTCTGTATGTCCCTACTTCCCGTCAAATTCTGCTGAATGTCGTCACATCGCCACGTCTGGCAGGTAAAATAATACTTTCTAGCATCCGATAGGGGAATCTTCATGCATACATGAATGTCATCCCGGTCGCCTTGTTGGAAGACAATTGCACCATCCACTACGCCACCCGACCGTCCATGCTACTTCCTGTGAACCTAGACTCTTGTCCAGATCTTAGATATTCGTTTTAACGTCATGTTTCGCTAATCCTTGCTGAAAAGACATAAAAGTTCCTCTATAAGCATTCCCAGAAGGATTTGCGTTCATAGAGCTATGAACGCCATTTGATCAGCGTCATTTTGAAGCTTCTCCACTCACCTCGATTAACATGAGACAACCGTTAGAATCAAACATTATGGTGAGGTTTTTCCAGTAATCTTTGTTTGCGCTGATGACGACAATAGAGCATCAAATTCTGAAGACATAAAAACCTTAAAAAACCTATATATATATTGACTGAAATGTTGCCGCCAACGCCAGCGCAAAAGATCAAAGCTGTAAGACCGTCGATAAATCTCATTTTTATTAAGGTTGACAATTCTATGGGTCGTAACAAAGTAAAATGAGCGTGTAACCGGACATACCTTAAGGACTGGTCGATACGTTGCAACCGGACATATCTTAGGTCTGATCGATACGATACGTCATCTACTGGCCTTAACTCTACCGGTAGCGTAAATCTAAAGGGCAACTGCGATAATGTAAGATACACTGTCCGGTAATTACCACTATGAACGATGGAAGGCACCCAACCGTGATGCTAAATACTTTCATTACTGGCAGGGAAGTCTAATGTATACGTCGGGGAGATCTGAAGACGTGATCGCGTCTCAAATTTGCCGGATTTGACATTTCAGGGGAGCTAATAACGCCTAAACATCCACCTAGGAGATAGATACTTGCTGTGAACTTTCTTGCAGAGAAGACAATATAGCCCCAGAGGAGCTTACAACACTGATATGTCGTATTGGATCATTACGGGTCAGATTGAAACATCAGAGACCATCATGAAACATCATCAGTACAAATGTACTATTGAAACATCGGAGACAAACGTGAAACTGAAACATCGGATGCCCACGTGTTATATCACCGGTCATAATGAAACATCGGAGACCAACGTGAAACATCACCAGTCAAAGTGAAACATCGGAGACAAACATTAAATAAACATCATCGGTCATATTGAAACATTAGAGACCAACGTGAAACATCACCAGTCATATTGAAACATCGAAACCAACGTGAAACTGAAACATCTGATGCCCACGTGTTATATCACGGGTAACATTGAACCTCGGAGACCAACGTGAACCATATCGGGCCATATTGAAACCCCGGAGACCAACGTGAACCATATCGGGCCATATTGAAACCCCGGAGACCAACGTGAACCATATCGGGCCATAGTGAAACCCCGGAGACCAACGTGAAACATCTCTGGCCATATTGAAACTTCACGATTCCATAAGTAACTTACAAATATTAGCCAGGACGTTAGTTTAAGTGTTGTTTGTTTGGCTTATTCTTATCTTAAAATCCGGCGAACATGAACAGATCATCATCCAATCTCAGAGAATATGGACTTCCTGTCATTTCATAACTGTTGATGGTTCATAGCATTTGACGTAGAACTTTACTGCACTATTTATGTAGCGACCGATAATATGCTTTATTTATTTTTCGACACCTAACTATGAATCCTCGACTGTCGGCTATGTGTACCTGGTATCGCAACAAAATGCGTTATACACCTCGTTAGAGAGACGCATGCGCAGTGATGCGTGTAAATAACTGGATCCAGAATCGTGTATGACGTCACAACAACCTCGGAGCGAGATAACATAACACCGTTATCTTCCACATCTGTGCCTGTTTGTGAAGTTTTTTTCCCTCTCGATATTTTTTCTGTGTTCTTCAATCAAGCTCGTTTGTGCGCTGGCTGTCGCACTTTGGCGATAAAACCGACGAACAGCTCTCAGATTGCTTTATTTTCGATACAAGATGGCTGCTCTCAGCATCAACAATGCGTGAATCTCTGCACAAATTAGGGGGTCCCTTAAGGATACGTGCTACTTGTAATTTGTGATAGAGTAATACAGGCCATATTTAACATTTTATTTGTATTATACATTTGATAAAGCATCTTATCTAGGGGTATATTTCAAATCTGAGTCGCATTGCAGCACATGTATATATTGGTTAATAAGGCAACTCCGCATGTAGGGAGGGGTGTTAGAGATCCCGGGACCTGATAATTCGTTACAGCTATATTTGGACCTAAACTAAGGTGTTCAGATTTACTTAACATGTTTTAGGGGTTTAGATCGATTTTCGGTAAAAATGAAACCGCCAATGCTTATATATAAGTAATATATAACCTTAGTTTAGGTCCAAATATAGCTGTAACAAATTCTCAGGTCCCTGTGTTGGAGATGTGGTTGTGTTCTGCTTTGCGGCAGGACAGTGCTTCCAGCGGTATCTTAAAGTGTCATCTCTCTTAAATATTTCTGCATGGATACTGTCCATAATGCCATGCTACCGAACGACTTCGGGGATTTAAGCCTGCGTAGAAGTATATCAATCGGGAACCGTCGGCACTTTCCGTAAACAACGAAATAT
>JAUMHH010033658.1:0-10242 GCA_032359455.1 Chlamys rubida
GTTATCTTCTCTTGTGAGCAGGTATTGATTGTTACGTCATTGGTTTGTGAGAGAAACGTCATCAATTTTTGAGAAAATGATGTAATTTTCTCACACAAACCAATGACGTAACAATCAATACCTACTCACAAGATAAGATAACTCTGCAATACGCAAAGACGGAATATGTAGCGTGATCAATTCCTTATACATGATGATGTGATTTGTCGTTCTAGTGATGGCGCTGGAGCTGTACCGGTTGCTGGATTTGGATCTGCGCCTACTTATGCCCATATCTGGCTTGATGAGGTGAACTGCACTGGAACCGAGTCAATTATAGACCAATGTCAGCACAACAACTGGGGCACAAACGATTGTACTCATAGAGAGGACGCGGGTGTAGAGTGTTCACCAAGTAAGTATATTGATAGATTAGTATCTAGAAGCATAGTTAATATCTGTAAAGTTGTGGTTTGATAAACTTTGTAAAATAATCTTTCCAATCATATAGCTGTCGTTATAAGTTAATGTGGAAATACGGAGTTAAAATCATATCTGAAAACAAAAATGCGATTGTGTGCTAGATCTTTGCTAAGTAGACCGATCATTTTCAAACTGTCTTTCTTTCATTATTGGAATCATAATTATTATGTTTTTATATTCGCAATACTAATATATCAATCTATGTCCGGCAGTGAGAACACAGGACAACTTCATACTACTTGTGGATACCGGAGTGGGTGGCCTTATCTTTCGAATGGACATAGACACACAAAGTTTCACTCCTATCCCGATGAACCCCCTGTATACACCTTCAGCACTCGACTATGATCCAACAGATGGCCGTATCTACTTTGTGGATCCTACCCTCAGACAGCTTCTTAGTGTTCACTTCAGCGGTACTGACATCCGAGAACTTCAGCAACTCGACGCAAGTAAGTTGACACTTTACTCAATTCAGTAGCAAGACTGCAGTACAGTTAGTAAATAATGTGCACACCCTTGAGCCTTACCATCGTTCAAACAACACACCCGTTAGGTGAAGCACCCAAGACTCGAGTAAGTGTTAATGTAGGCATCCGGGAACTGATGCAATTTGACTCAAGTAGGTAATACCATGGCCATTCAATAAATTCAGTAACAAGTGTCAGTGCTCTGTGTTTGATCGTTCTACCATAACAATTCGAAGTATCCCCTTTAGCAGAAAGTCACTTTCGCAATCGCGCTACCCATGGCATAAACGCTTCGTGTCTGTCTCCCCTTTGGATACTGGTGAGATACTGGAAGATTGCTCTACCCAAAGCACTCCTAGAGGCGTACCGTTTCCCATATAGCATTGTCTTTAGTAAACAAAACAGGTAGACGCCACAGGGACTTAAAACTGGTGAATAGGGTTGCTGATCAGTGTGGACTACACTTTCTTGCTTCAAAAACGCCTGTACCCTATTCCTTTTTGTCGGTTGAAGCATTCTCTCTTTTAATACGTCTTGCAATCACTGACCTTTCTTGATTTCTTGACAACCATTGCTTGTTATTTATGCGTATTTGGGGTGCAAAGTAATACACCCAGGTCTAAACCCCAGTAAGTAAATCAGATAGCTTTCTCGAGTCGAAATTACCGTACTTTTCCCATATATTTTAGCACATTTTAAATGTTTGGTCTTTTGTCCAGATGTCGGCAAAAGGGGAGTCCATTGGACACAACGCTGCGTTAATTTCAAGCGCTTGAGCAGAACGTGATGTGTATTGCCTGCCTAGCTGTATGTCCTCTTTGAAGTCGACTTAAACCATTCTTGTCTCTGTTCACCAACCTGAAAATAACTCTCAATGTCACGGCAAAGGCTACTTTAATGCTGCACAACTCTGCACGTATCTTTTTTTGGCGGCATCTGTAAAGCGCACCGTGCTTTAATATAGGAGAGTATTTCAGATTTAGTCTAAACCTATATTTTAGCATTGAAAAGTAGCCACAAGTAACGTGTGCTTACCATTCAAAAATGAATAACACAATCTTTTTGGGGTGGATGCTGTTGATATTTTGCACGTGCACTGTTCTTTAATAGCTTTTGCAGTCTGGCAAGGTGTTAAACTATGTTATTGTCCTTCGTACGGGAGCAGTAAGTTGACACTGACCTCATCAGCTAACTGCAACAGATGGACTTAAGTAAATGAATATTGTGTAAATACTTTGCTAACATGATGGATTACTACATGCTTCTACATCAGCTGACTTATTATTTGAAAAATAGTGGCGTTTCGTTCTTTGCTATATTGGCGGGTGCAGTGGATGAAGCAGAAGGCGCCTACCCTTCTGGAACACCTGGTCGTATTGTCCTTGTACTTTTTCAATTTCTTACATTTTTTCTGATGTTCTGGGTATGGTTTTGTTAATACCTTTGTGAACTCTTTGATTTTTTATAGATGCAGACTTAGAGAAAGTAGCAGTAGATCCCATCAACAGGGTATTGTTCTACGCCGACACCGGTAACGACTTTATCGCCTCCATTAACCTAGACGGGAGTAACTTTAAAGTTCTGGCTAACGATACTGTAGACGAACCACGTGACTTAGCAATAGATCCCAAAAACAGGTACGTTTTGTCCCGAGTAGGTACATTGTAGAAATGTTCAGTGGTACGTTTAATGAAAGTTACATTTTTCATGCAGGATGCAGAACAATTTTTCATCTTCAATCTTACCAAATGTTAAGGGTATGATCTAAGAATGGCCTTCGGTAGACTCCCCTAAAACACACAAAGTCACTATATTTAAAATAAATAAGTAGTGGGTTGTCCCTCAATATTTACATTTCTTTTAAAATGCATATGAAAATCAAACATTGGATATCCCTAATTGCGAAATATTTGAATTCACAATCAGCTCTTATGAATTAATTCAAACAAACTTCTCGCGCGAAATGAAAGAGATTTACAATAGATGTTGTTTCGGTGTAGAGTGGTGTACTGGACCGACTGGGGTAGCTCGCCAAAAATCGAGAAGATGAATTACGATGGAACCGGTCGACAGGCTATTGCATCCACCAACATGAAATGGCCGAACGGACTCGCTTTGGACTATACAAGTACGAAAAGACATTATAAATACGGTCGTTCAATCTTGAAGCAGAGGTGAATCACAATTTGCTTTCGCAAATAAGATACCTTCGACAAAGAAAGGATAACCATTCGGGTCGTACAGTCGATTATTCGATACAATCAAAGCATAATATATAAAATCACAAAAACCCAGTAATAAATACGCATTTAAAACTTTTTAATATCATACCCAGGTGCTCATATTTTAATGTTTTGCATTTGATTTTTCCCAGCCAACATACTGTACTTCGTGGACGCAAGTACCGACCAGATAGAGAAGATAAACACGGACGGTACGGGCCGTTCTGTCGTCATGTCTGATCCTGGTTCACACATGTTTGCGCTATCACTTTACAAACAGTACATATATTACACCGACTGGACAAGGAGGTAGGTACAAACATGTTATTCAGAATCATAGTATAACCGAAACTAGCTGCATGACGGAATGTAGTTCATTTTCGGAAATCATCTTTTTGTGATTTTGTGTGACGTTCATCATTCACGTGTGGTTTCTGAATAAGTTTCAGTCGGGAGATAATATTCTGTTACCATTCTAACGGAATTCAAATAAACAATATTTAAAACAAAAACTTTAAATTAATTTTAAATATCTGCATATCATGTAGTTCTGTGATGAGGGTGAACAAAGACGGCACTGGAAAGACTACTGTAGGACCCCCATCCTTCAAACAGCTTGCAGACATCCACGTACAACACTATGGTACAGGCATGCCAGGTATGTAATTTGTTCAAGGATTGAAGACATCCACGTACAACACTATGGTACAGGCATGCCAGGTATGCAATTTGTTCAAGAATTGAAGACATCCACGTACAACACTATGGTACAGGCATATGTCAGGTATGCAATTTGATCAAAGCTTGAAAACATCCACGTACAACACTCTGGTATAGACATATGCCAGGTACGTTAATTTTGGGAGCTAGCAGACATCCACGTACAACACTATGGTATAGGCATATGCCAGGTACGTTACTTTTGGGAGCTAGCAGACATCCACGTACAAAACTAAGGTACGGGCATGCCAGGTATGTAATTTGTTCAAAGCTAGAAGACATCAACTACAACACTATGGTACAGGCATACCAGGTACACAAACTTCTGCACAGGATGTGTCCAATACACACTGTGTTTCTTTCTGTATGAACCAGATGTCCTTTCACCATTACAGTAAAGTATGTTTTTCTTGTGTGTTCTAGGTATCGTTACTCCAGCTCCCATCGTACAGGACGAGACACACATGTTTGTTCGCTTGCTGGGCAGCGGAAACCACAACGAGGGCCTGGTGGAGGTGTACGCTAACGGAGTGTGGGGTACCATTTGTGACGACGGCTGGACCAACGCAGACGCTAGCGTCATATGTGATATGATGGGTTTTGGCAAGTACGTGTTTTGGTGTGAGGTAAATAAGGATTCATTTAGGTTTCAAACCATGAGTTAGCTTAACTAGTTAGGGAGAAGTTGCCGGAACTTTGAGAAGTTCGAATGATACTTTAATGAAGACACTAATTCATTCTTTGGAGATAGTTCTCTAAACAACGAAGCATCAAAAAACGACAAATGATGAATATTTGTAAACATGTGAATACTGCCTGATGAAAAATCGTATTAACCCGTTTCAGACGTCTAAGAAATGAAGACAATCAAACGTACATTAACACTTGAATTGCAATGTGAATCATTGTAATTGGTGTTCTTATTAGAATTTATGAGCGGCTTATATCTGGGTTTTATTGTAGAGCTAATGCTGTTGCCGTCAACGAGTCTCGTTACGGAAGTGACGGCAGCGTTCTAATCTTTTTGGATGAGGTCAACTGCACCGGGCAGGAGTCTCATATTGCGCAGTGTACACTTCCAAGTGACTGGGGAGTACATGATTGCAGTCATAGGGAAGACGCCGGGGTCACCTGTCAATTAGGTACCACTTTTAATAATACTTTCTTATAAAAAGGGATACGAGACCACAAAATGTGAAACGGAATTTGAAATAAGAAATTGAAGAGTTGAACGAGATTCGATCGCATGAAATATAAAAGTAGAATACATCCTTCCATTTATAGAACTTCATTGATACGTACAAAAAAAAGTCAAAAATTATATATATCATGTTTAATTATATACTATTCAGCACTGCAATATACAAAACCATCCACAACGTCAAAATAGTGATTCGTTAAAATATAGTCGAGTATATATCGCAGGTGTGCTTTACTAGAGAACACCAAGCACGTGTACCAGGTAAGGCATTGTGATACTAGTATTGTCAATACTATCGTGGTAACAGACTCAATTTTAACGCGTGGGCCTAAAAATGTATCCAGTACGTTTACATTTGATGTAAGCTTCGGTAAACTCAACATTTAACCTACATGTAACTTTTAAATCTAAAGAAAATATGTTTTCTAATGTCTTGTTTTAAATGTTATACTAAATGTATTTTTTTTAAATGATGTGTTTATCTGCGTTAATAACTTTTTGTACACTTGAGTTTAAAGAACCTAATTTGTACTACTTCAAGATCCCACAACGATCAAGAGTTTTGTATTGATGGCCGACTCATACACATCTGAGGTCTACCGAATGGACTTAGAAACCGGAAGTTACTCCGCTATTCCGAACACCCATGTATTTTCACCTATTGCTGTTGACTACGACCCTGTCAGCCACAATGTGTTCTACACTGACGTCCGAGTGGGAGTCATCAGACAGACGAGTCTAGACGGGGCCACACAGAAGGATCTATTACAGCTCAACAGAAGTACGATAGCAACTAAATTGATTTCGAAAACTTGAAAGCCATGGTAAATTTATCTAATGGCTGCTAGTTGCTTTAGATGCATGTTCAAATGTTACAGATGACGTGAAGTAACATAAAAGATATTGGATCTGTAGTATTCCTTATGAATATGACCTCAAATCTAACTTTTGGTATAATTTTTGACGTCGTCTTAATCGATGTTAAATAAGCCATAAATGACTATGACGTCACAGTATAACTACGCTTTTTGACGTCTTAATCGATGTTATCTTTTTCTTTATACGGTCATGGCGTAATATCGTAAGTATCTCAGCTAATAGTTACTTTCATTATCGACTTCCTTTACCTATAACAAATGTTATAGATAAAATTAGATGATCATTATAACACATTCTATGTTTACAGTTGCTACCCCGGATGGTTTGGTCGTTGACGACAGAAATCGTCTGCTCTTTTACACCGATACCGGAAATGACGTCATTGGTAAAGTCGGTATCGATGGTACTGGACAGTCAAACTTCATCTCGTCAAACTTAGATGAACCAAGAGCGATAGCCGTTGACAAGAAAAACCAGTAAGCTCACACAAACAACCTCATTAACTTATTGCAGGCGGGGATGGGTCGAAACTGCACAACGACCATGAACACAGCATTAACTCTGAAGAAAAGTAGTATGAAGCCCACATACTGAAAATATCTCAAGTAGCTCTTTCGTCCATTTAATGTCGCATATGGTTCTCTTAACGTTTGCCTCTCTACTCTCTCTCTCTCTCTCGAACTACTACAGAATTATTACCGCTTTAAAAAATATCTTGTGTTTTAGATAATACCCATACGTTGGCTTGTCTAAGAGATTGTCTGGAATGACCATTCAAAGAGAATTGTTCTTTAAAACGGTTGCCCAATGGAGTTTCTCTTTGCATCATGCAAAAATAGTGGATACAACCGCCATTATCATGCATGAGTTTCGTTGTGTGTCCATGAAATATGATTAATCCCCTGGTTTGTCACAGGGATATCAACATTGTCCATAGTGACGGAACTTCCTTATTAAACATGATTGCTGTATACCGGGAAGTTTTCGCCCAGTCAATTTTCGCCTTACGTCAATAAAAGCTGTATTCGCCCAGTGTAAAGTTCGCCCTAGTCACATTAGAGTACTACTTGTAGTATTAAAATGCTTACTTTTTGCTGCAATGATGAGGGAAAAGGCAAAAGTTGAACTCCGGCGAAAATATCCCGTATGCAATATGTATTCTTTCGTGATCCCTCTTTATATTGACATTCATCCACATCAAAATGCTCTGTAATATATATATCCGTATTTCGTAGTTTATTTATTAACACGAATATTGTTTACAGAAAATAAATGTTATTTCCCTGTTAGGGTGGTATATTGGACAGACTGGGGCAGAAACCCTAAGATAGAAAGGGCTAACTACGACGGGAGCGGCAGACAGGTGATCGCCAACGGTACCGGATTGAACCTCCCCAACGGCCTTACTTTCGACGAGAAAGGTATTTATAGGGATTCGGAAAGTATTAATCACCTTGGCAACTTGGCTTTTATTTAAGCTTGACACTGAAGTAGTTATTCCAGTATAATCAGATCAAATTAAAAACAAATAATATATTTCCGTCACGCCATAAATAATCGTGGCTCAGTTGCTTTGTAATATGAAAACACAATTGCAATCTACTAATTCTAATTTTCACATTAATGTCTTACGATAAAACATTTTTTTCATTTCTGAAGATTATTCCCATCAAGTAAAGACCCAGCAATATTTGTCTATCATTTTTGCCAGAACATATTTCAGTCACATCGAAAAGTATCAGTTTCCACGATCCATCATGGGCGTATTGTCTGTTATCTTACAGTATATTCTTCTATTTTATATATAAAATATTCTAATATATTTCAGCTATATATATCTTTTCTAGGTTTAATTCTCTAGAATTGATTGTGATTTACATACCCTGTGAATATTTAATGAGGTACAAAATAGGGTAATAATGTAAACAAAATAAGTGCATTAATATATCTGTTATTAAAGGGTTTACAAATATATTTAAAGTAACATTTACCAGCATCTTGTATCAGCTGCAACTCTGATGTGGATACTTTGGAAGAGTCCTCATAATGCCGAGGTGTTCCTCTGTTACAGACAACAAGCTGTACTTCTGTGACGCGGGAACCAACAAGATTGAGGTGATGAACACCGATGGCAGTTCCAGACAGGTGTTGTTTGAGGACTCCGGAGCACACTTCTTCGGGGTGGATACCGACGAGGAGTTCATCTATTTCTCCGACTGGACCAAAGAGTAAGAACAAAGCACCCCACCTGTTCATAAAGAGTTAGGACATGGTTAAAACCTAGTATACTGTTTGAAGCATGTTGATGTAGTGGCAAAGTCATTACGTTTGATTTGGTGCTTTTTTTAGCTCCCTTGTTTAAACATTTCCAGGAATATGTAAAATCAGTAGAATGAAAACTTGTGTCCCAATAATTGTTTTTGCAGTCGATAGTTAACGTCATACGTACACATGGACGAGTCTTAATTGCCAGCACAGAGGTGACATTTATCCCCAAATACATTTCATACGTTCAGTTCAAATAATTTAAGACGCAAGCAAATAGTTATCAGTGCCAACGTCAGCGGTAGATCAGCAATTAATCTGCTTTTATTCCAGTGGTGTGATGAAGATAGAGAAATCCGGAGTGTCGGAGATTCCTATTGGACCCCCAAGCTTTGTTCGTGTAAACGGAGTGGCAGTTTACAAGTCCAACTCTGGCTAAAATACCAGGTACACGTGCTCACTTATACCGTTTAGCAGGCTATTTACAAATGAATCTTTACTCGTTTGAATTCTTGCATTTTTATCTCCGTGTTAATTTTGTATATAATGAAAAGTTCGAGTTGTTTGGGGGCGTTTTAACCATCTCGCGAATAAAGCAAAGACCCTATACTCGCAAAAAATTAACGAGTGTGAAAAAATACATTCCAACATTAGGTAAAAAAACAGTTGGACATGTTGATATTTTATACCCCGTCTTAAATATCACGGTGTGGCTTTGTTTGTGTCCAACTATTGTTAAATATTAAAGACATACGATTCCTAACACTGACTTTATAACAGGTAGACATGGTCATATCGTGTACCCGATTTGGCTGCGCACAGTGCCAAAATAGATAATATAAAAAAAGACGTGTCTGCCTTAACGGTGTGCGGACCCAACACTCACAAATGCCACGTAGTTGTAATGAATAGACACATGTCGGTAAATGAACCACTGACCAACCAAATCAAGTAGCTTGAATTTCCAATAGCAGTAAGAAAACACCGCATAGTGGTCCAGTTAATACAGAATACAAAGCTGTACCCTGTCCAAGACATATACACAAAATGTTTTAAAGAGGTCTTATAAACAAAAATACCTGGTTAGTTCTACCTACACAAAAATTGTAGAGCAGCGGTCCTATAAAATAGTAACTGACATTGGGATTTTAAGAGACACTTACTAACACATATAGTGTTTTGGTGCAGAAAACTTTATAAATACTTGGTGGGGGTCTTATAACACCAAATACTTGTCAGAGGCCCAATAAACTCAAAATCCCTTGTATAGGTCTTTTAAACACAAAATATCTCGCGAAAGCCCATGGACACAAAATGCCTGTTCCTTTGGTTTTATCTTCAATAATAGTAATGGATACTATAGTAATTTTGTCTATGTATAGATACATTGATAATAGCATTTGATGTCATTATTGAGAAAGTTGGTTTTACAATTATCTCCTCGGAGAAAAGCATTAAACTGAATATGATGTATTTTAAATCTTTAAGTCTTTATTGTTTCAGGACTCCAACAGGACAAGGTATTCTTGAAAGTGCATGCAACAATTGAATGACTAATATTAGTAATGGGTGTAGGTGAGAGAATTGTGTTTTAATGTTATTTGTTCCAATAAAACATGTTTTGTTATAATGCGCCTTCCGAAGTCATAATTTATTTACAATGATATTGATGGTGGGATTTCATGATCAGCTAACACAAATTGCCCATAGAAGTTTACCTACGCCGAAATCAGACCAAGGTTTTTTTTACTTAATGTGAATGCAGTTTTCCCCTATACTTGTGCACTATAAATTGAGACAATTTACTTACATGCTGCATCAGTGGCCCGTTTATTAATCCTGTCTGGTGGTTCGGAAAGTATTGTTTCTTTCTTACACATTTATTCAATTAATTCAATTAGTTTATTCTGTAAGCCTTACGACTTATAAGATACAAAACACAATAGTAATACATATTAACAGGTTAAACAGAGTAATGATGTACAGGAGAGTGATAATTGTATGTAATCGTATCACATACACA
>JAUMHH010033669.1:0-24389 GCA_032359455.1 Chlamys rubida
ATTTTGCACACAGGGGAGGCCGTCCTTAAATGACCATAGCTGTTGATAGGACGTTAAACAATACTAAACCAAACCAACCAAACCAAGTATCAGCTATCTTTTAAAAAAGAAAAAAAGTGTATCCTTATATATTTACATCTCTCCTTTCTTCACCTTAGTAAACACTGACTGCATGCAATTTATCGTATAAGCAGTAAACAAAGGATATGCGGATTGAAATTTGTTTCAAATATGGCGTCGTTTATCACGCTTCAGCGAGATAAAAGTCCGATGACAGCCATTACTTGGTTCCTTCAACATCTGGAAACACCTCTTACGCACACCTTTTAACATTTCCGTTGCCAACTGCGTTCATACTACCGTATACGCTGTCCAAGTGAAGGTCAATCCTTATAGATTTACATTCATTTAGGGTGCCTCGGTAGCCGTGATCGCTAACGCGCACAGTCATTGTACTAATGTGTGCAATCAAGCGTAAGCTTCAGACCACTCGCTCTCCAAAGGAAATTCGGTTCGATCCCCAGCGGTGGTGGAAAAAAGAGAGAAAACACCATTTGTTCCCTTAGCGGCGTCGTAACAAAAGCTCTACAGAGCTTATGTTTGTTGTTGACAATTGTACACGACGTTAAATAAAGATTATTATTATATTATTTATTATTATTCATTTTCATTCCAGCCGAACTCAGTGACGCCGGAGATAAGAGGATTAAGATTTTTCTACAGGGTAAGACCATATCATCTGTATCAGAAATATGTGATGTCACAGACTACACAAATTTGACGGATGTTCGCATGATTAAAGATGGTAAGTACAAAACATTGAATTTATCTAATTGATTTTGTATGGGTATTGAAGTTTTTCCCCCCGATTATTTGCTTTAGCTGTTTTAGTGTAATTCATTTTCGGCATACTGTATGTATTACTAAGTTTTAAAGGTGCAATCGCTGTTACGTTCATTCTTTAGCCATCATAATTTGAATTAGATTAAGGTTAAGAAAGGACACCAACAAATTGAACTATGTAATTACCATTGTCGATTTTGTGAAATATTTATTAAAAAACTTTTCAAAAGAAGTATGCCATAAACATCGTAGGGTCGGACTTATATTTTTTACATTTCCAGGCCTACTCTTTATCAAGGATTTATATATACATAACATCAAGACAAAAGAAAAAAATGTCCAATATTTTGGCCTTAAGTCATATAAATTAAATGAGATTGCTCTAAATTAAATAACTCTCATTGAAACTCTTCTTTGCGATTATAACTGATGCAGTGGTATGTCTTACCTTAATTTTATTCATTTTTATCAAAGACTGTTGGTTTCTTACTGGAATGGTGTACGAATCAAAATACTATTTCTATTTACAAGGCTCCATTGACACGGAAAAGATCACATGCCCCACAGTCTTACAAGGATACTACTCGTACGAGTATGACTCCGGAAGCGGAAATGTGTGTACCGGAAGTACTGAACTAGACACCTGTACCGACACCAGTCTTTTGAGTTTCAACCTTACACTCTGTACTCAGATCCAAGCTTATTCAGGTAAACACCAATTAACGTTACAACGTTAGAAATAATTATTTGGAACTTTGTACTTCCTTTTTTATTAACATTTCTTGTCAGAAGCCTTTCTATGAATAAAGAAATCAGTATATATTCATTGATTGTTTTACCCAATATTATTGAATACATGATGAAATTACGTACCAAGGGTTCCTGTAACTTGTTTGAATTTCATATTTCACGCGCCGAAAAATAAACTTATATTATATCTTTTCATGTTGCAAATTATATTAGTCAAACAAAACTGAACTGATCAATTTTTGTTTAATGGATTTTTGTTGTAACCAAACAGCTCAGTCATTATGACTTATCGTACTTGCAAATTTCCATACATGGCGCATGTGCACACAATGACTGCCTTGGATTGTAATATGGAAATCCATTAGTATTGATATTATATGCTAATTGGACACATTATGTCCAAACACATGTAATGAATGACATTCTAATACATTTTTTAAAGAATATATGGTCATATTTTCATATTCCCACATTTTAATCTTTTTAATTTGATTTCGATATAATTTTGCTTTTGACAGCTGGAGGACAGCTGAACTGTTTACACTACAGTACAGTAGGCGACTATACCAATCTCGTTGTCTATAATAAGGATACCTCTGTTGACCAAAGTACTACCTACAGATTATCCTGTTATGTAAGTATAGAATATAAACGAGTTTGTCATCTTGCTTAATGACATCTTTATTGTATATAAGATCCTTAGTGATTTAATTCTTTCCCTTATTGGACGTGTACAATATATTTTGCAAGATAGCACTATTCCGCATTTTGTTGCCTTTCAATCTGTTTTGGTGTCTCCTTAGATATTGTTGTTGTTTTTGTGTCTTCTCAGATCCTGGTGTTGATTTTGTGGCTTCTCAGATCTTGTTGTTGTTTTGTCGTCTCCTCAGTTCCTTTTGTCGTTTTTGGTTTCTCCTCAGAACCTGTTGTTGCATTTGTGTCACCTCAGATCCTGTTTTTGTTCTTGTGTCTCCCCAGATCTTGCTGTTGTTTTGATATTTCTTCAGATCCTGTTGTCGTTTTGGTGTCTCTTCAGATTCTGTTGTTGTTTTTGTATCTCTTCAGATCTTGTTGTTGTTTTGTTGTCTCCTCAGATCCTGTTGTAGTTATTTTGACGTCTTCCAAGTTCCTGTTGTTGTTTTGTTGTCTCCTCAGTTCCTGTTGTTGTCCTAACGGGTCGATTAAAGGTTATGTTTTTGATCAACTTTGAGATGTGTTGCAGTTTTATCGAGTCAAATTCTGGGTTTAATTGTAGTCTTATCGTGTCAACGTTTGGTTCTATTGTTCTGAGTAAAACCCCCAATAAAGCACCAGAGTATTCTGGTCTACAAAAATGCATATTCATCTTAATTAGAAAAAATTCTTTCTGTTTTACTGAAAAAATCACTGCTTTTGGTTTTAAATGTCTTAGTTAATATTTCGGTTTTATTCATAATTATATCGATAACGGAATTGGAATATTGAAGAAAGTGAATGAGTATTATTGATAAATTTGAATTGAAATAACACTACGAGATTTATGATTTCTATTTTGGATACCTGAATTTCATAACGAATACATAATTCATAAACAATTGAGCACAAGTTTCCAATGTTTTCTATGTATTTTCCTCTTTAAAAAAACCCATCTTGATTTCAAAATTAATGAAACCCGATCTTTAAAATAAAAGAAATATGTAGTTTAAGAACTTTTGTCATCTAGGCTGTTTTTTAAGAAAAGCTATATTGATGATTTTTCGCCTGTGTTTATTTTTGTATTTCCTTGCTGGAGGTGACTTATCTTTAGAAAAATAATCATTAATTATGGTAAAATAAACATGCATATCAATACATTATAATTTCTGAAAACTAGCTTAAATTCCTGTTTCCTAGGTGATATCTTCAAATGCGACGACTGTGTACGCCACTCAGTACCCAAACGGATGTTATAGCGGTCAGACGTCCACCTCGGTTAACTCGCCAGGCGCCACCGTCGTTTTCACACAGACAACCACTTGTCGTAAGTCAATGAAAGCTGTACTTGTTCAACACTTATTATCGCCATTGCACCTGTTTTCTGCACACTTTACATTACATTCGATTACGTCATTGAATGAAGCCTGGTATTAAATAACACTCGTGTGGTCACATATTGCTTTTTGCTTTTATCAAATATTTCATGAAGAATATTAGTCTTTCATTTTGATGACATAAACTACTATTGCACGACTTGAAATAAATCACTGAAGTGCATTTCTTGATGAATAATTTGAAGTCTTTCAATTAATGTAATCTGTTTTATTTCCCCCTCATAACTTGTTGCCATCATTTCGTCCAGTTTACTTTGAAATAAAACCTCGTTTTTTATTCAGCTGTCGCAACCACCACTGAAGCTCCAGATACGAGTACAGCATCGACCGGAATCATCGTTGGTATCATAGTACTCCTTCTAGCCATCCTCCTCATCGTCCTATTCGCCATCTGGTTCTGGTGGAAGAAGAAGAAAGAAAAAGAAGAAGAAGCAAGACGGAGGAAAGAGCTACAAGATCTAGAGGACGGTTTATCAGATGGTCTGCCGGACGAATCGAAGTACGACATTGACCGACTGATGTATACACCTGACCAACTTCTAACTCCCTCCAACATCCATCCCAAGGTCACGGGCAAAATACTGGATAGGGATAACTTCGAGGTAAGCATATACGATATCCATTCGGGATTTAACCAAGGAGGACTCACCAAAACAGAATCATCAGACACCCACAAAAATAATAAATGAGGTTGTTAATTAATTAGCTTATCACTCCCAATTTGCGTTTTTAATGACAAATAGTGAGCTGTTTTCGGTTTTCTTCATTCAAGGATATTCTTATTATAGGAGATTGAAGTTTTATCATACGATCCGGTCACTACCTAATTATTGTTTTAGTGACAAATAGTGACAGTTCATTTGATTTTATTCATTCTAACACCTTTGGTTATCACTTATGTGTTACATCTTAATTATGATTTAAGTTTCCCATTACATGTTTATCTCAATTTACAAATACATGTTATACTATTCTTTGAAGGGTTTTGGTGATGATGAGTACATAGACGAATTTGGATGGCAGGATATGGTAAGATTTTACATCCATACAATCTTTACCACATATCTTTGTTTGGCTTCCTGATTTCAGATATCGGATTTTGATATACCCTAAAATATCAATAATAAGTCTAATTTGGAAATAAGCCGGCATTGAACATAAGCCTTGGATTACAGTCAAACATCTTTACAATAAGCCGGTCTTGGAAAGTAAGCCGGTCATGATGCATTGGACTCCAGATAAGAGACACATTTTCCCTGTCGAACTAAATAGCTTTTACAGTTAATTATAACATAACATGATTTATAATTGCAACAATTGGAAAAAAGGAGCAATTTAAATTGCGTTAAAAGAAACCTTAAGAGGCCATTGAGAGGCTTACTTGTCTAAACTACCTCGAAAATAAGACAACCTTGAAAATAAGCCAACTTCGAAAATAAGCCTGGGATTTCTTACTAAAAACTAAATAAACCATGGCTTATTTATCAAGATGTTATGGTTTTATAGCTTATGTTATTTATACATTAGCTATTATATCGTGTATTGCAAACATTTGTCAAAGAGGACACTTTTCGTGCATTATTCAACACTAACTTTTGTTTAAATATCTGAATGCAAAACTTGATCATTTGGATTGTAAGGTCGATCATTTAATTTATAAGGTTTAATCGATACAGATTGATGCCAAAGACTTCATGAGTATGCGCAAGAGACGAGACGGAAAGGATGAGTTCGAGGTTGGTGACGCTAAGGACAAAGCGAATAAGAAAAAAGTAAAAGACCTGATGAAATCGAAGAAAAAGAAGAAGAGGAAAGGGAAAAAAAAGAAAAAGAAAGGAAAATCAAAGCCGTATGAAACCGATGACGAGTACGAGGATATTGATGATGATGATGATGACGAAGAGGGAGGAGCTACAAACAGGCGGGAGTTAACTATCTATCTCAATGGAACACAAGACGAAGAGGAGGACGATGATTCCCCTGATGACAGCAGGAGGAAAGCTCGATTCGAGGAGACGGACGATGAGAAAGTTAAACGAAAAAGGAAGAAAAAAAAGGTAAGAGATCACGATATCACACTGGAACAGGTTAATCCGGATACATTTTAAAGTAAAATACCTAGCAATATAGACATTCCGTTTTCCTTTTTATCGTTATCGGACGTCTGGCTGCACATGTATGATGTGTCTATTTATGTTTAATCTAAAGTTAGACGAAAAATGTGTTTATCCATACAATTTGGATCCGGATTAACGTAATTCCATATTTCAATGCATTTTAATACCATTTTATGAAGAAATGGGTCACACTTCAAAACACTTATGAACTCTATCACACTCTGACACTGCAGTATGCACTTGATCAAACTAATGAATTATATATTAATGACACAAAACTATAAAGTGTGTTTTAACACAATTAATGTAAAAAAAAAAGTTTAATCAATATTCAACGTATTTATATTCATCACACAGCAATAACTTGCACGTTGGAACAGAAGTGCGGTACCTATACATGTCTTTGAGAGTTTTATTAGGTTTTTACCCAGTAAAATCCCACTGTATCCCTTCCCTTCGCGAAACCCGGTAACCCCGTGACCTTTATTGTCTCCAGGACATTGATGACGTAGAGACCGTTAGTGGTATCATATCATGTGATATGATGGTAGGGGATTTGGATACGGAAAAGAGCCTTGAAAATGCAGGACCTCGGTTGATTCTGCCAAATTTAAGAGACATCGGTGTTGAAGAAACTGAAAAGGTTAGTTTACGAACCCTTCCCTGGTTGAATGCTATCGAAGAAACATTGCGCAATATACTGGTTATAGTGTAAGGTGACTTGGGGAAAAAAGAGAGACGTGACAATGTTTTGGTTGGTATCGAACATAGAATAAAGGAACGCCGATTGCAGCTACGATGAGAAATAATTTTCAAATTGACGGAATTCGGAATTTTATGGATTTCTGCACGAATAATTCCATATGAATGAGGAAAATTTACTTCAACACCACATTGGCGGCTTTAAATTATATCTATCCTTTTATATCATTTGCACAGAATGGTGTCTCTCACAAATCTCACTAATTTGCATTTAGTCACCAGTTTAGTGCGCAATGTACTTATTTCATTAATCTTGATTTAGCAAGCCTTTGAAAATCTCAATTAGATTTGATCTCAATTTAAAATGGGAGTTGCTTTTTTATAAAAACATTGTATGTTCAAAATATTTTGACTACCCAGGTAAACCATTTTATCGTGGTATCATCAAGGGTCAAATGTCATATTTTCCATTTTGATGCTAACATTTCACCATTATTTATTTATCAGTGTTAAATCATAGTATTGACAGTTAGGTTTGAAATGAGGATTTTGTTACAGAAAAAACGGAAGAAAACAAATGGCAAAAGGAGCGAACAACCCATGTCGTTCAAGTCATTCCGGAAAAGGAAAGTAAACGCCTGGCTAGATGGAAACAGTCCTACTTTAGAAGGAGATCCGATTCCAATGTTCTATGAGGATCCTAAACTAAAGCAATTACCTCCTCTTCAACGTGTCAACAGGAAGACCAAGCCTACATTGTGGACTGATATTCTCAAGAAGTTTGGAGGAGACTTCAAAGAATTTGAATTTAAACACAAACGCAATATGTCAGAAAACCGATGGAGAAAACTTCTTGAGGAACTTTATACAGACAAGAAATACTTCGACTATGTGAGCAGTACGTAAAGCATGTTGTGTCTGTTGTGGTCAAATATCAACAATATTAGCCTTGTCAACCCTCAAAGCTCGCTGTCCAGATGAAAAAAATATATTGATCGATTGTTTAATTGTTTTCTTTTGTGACTAACCCTGTTAAGTGAAACATTTCGGATAGCCATTGTTCCTGAAATGTACAGACGAAACTTAATATGAAAAAATTGTTTTCTGTTTTTTTAAAAAATAATCATTATAATATCATAATTGATATTTATCATATGAATACCGTATTATGCAGTGTCATAAAGCCATCACATACATTATGTTTATGTAACATGTGTAATTTTACTTCGAAAATGACGTCACAATCGAATAGGAACAATCAATTTGACGTCACGTCATTGTGAAGCGGACGCAATTTTCATCGTTTCAGAGGGGGCCTAATGCAAATTATTCGTTTCAGATCACAATTATACAGTTTACTTTGTAGTATATGATAAAAATAATCTGTCATTCGTTTCCCTTCATATTATATTTATGATACTCGCCAGCAAACATGAAAAATTCAAAACTTGTATCATAAATCTAATATGAAGGGAAACTTATGACAGATCCTCTATTTAATTTGTTACTTAATTATTTTTTTTATGAGTAATTATCTATTGTTTTGTATTTTAATCCAATTCCTGTTATCTCTTTTTAACAGAATCCTCTAGAGGAAAAAACGTTGAAGACGATCTGAAATCTCAGGCGAAGGATGGCTTGGATTACCTGTATGATCGCGCAACGTTTTGGGAGGAGCAGCGACCCATCCCTCCAAGACCCGTTTCAATGGTTCCGCCTTTAAACCTTAACAGCGCAAAGAATTCTCCAAGGGTCAAGAAGAAAAAGGGAATTAGACGTGCCCCTCCAACCCCAATGACACAAGTTAGAATGGATTCAATGGATGAATTTCAAATGCCTCCAAGAGAGACAACATTTTAAGGAAAACATTTAAATGAAATGATTCCTGCATTTCTTTCTGTGTTACGATCTTTGTCGGTGCTTTGATGTGTGGCGTAGAAGAGTTATGTTCAGGTCTAGATACCTGTGGCATACGAACTGCTCAATTACGTAATTGACAATTACGTAGACAGACTTACTTTTCAACGACTGTTCTTAAATCAATAGTTTTGATGCACATACAGTTCAGCGAATGGGTCTGTTTTCGACGAGTCCTTGATTGATAACTTTCATTAGTAAACCATCTAGTTGCTTAGTTCTTACTAGTCTAGAGAAAACGTCCAATTAGGTTAAGCTGTAGTGACTTGGCTAGTAATATGGCGCCTAGCGGAAACCATGTGACTTCAATTACATCGCTACAAATCATGCATCAATGTTTCAACATGTTTCAAGAATATAAATATTTCATTTAATACTATTCATTTTATATACTGATGAAGGATGGGTAAAACTTCGTTGGATATATATCTTATAAAAAATATCTATAATTATTTTGAAATTATAAGATATCAAAATGTGATGAAATCTATCATATTTCCACATTGTGAGATAATTATATTTTCCCTGTATAATGTTGTTTTTGTATCGGCCATTTGTAACAGCACACTCTTCTTTCATTCCACATTCCGTACTCATTTATTCCTAAAATGAGGATATGTCTTTCAAACTTGTTTATCATATGTTCATATTTATCTATTGTTGAATTCAATTAAAACTATGTTCATTTCATCCTTCTTAGTTGTTTTGAATGGTTTGAAGTCGTTTTGATTTTTTTGTATTTTTTTTAGAAATGGAACGGGCAACATATAAAAAATGTTTAGTTTTGCACCAAATGTATTTTAGTGATAAAAGTTTATCTTTCCTTAAATCTATAATATACACGAAAAGAATATCATATTTCATAACATGCCTAAAAGCAATATGTTGTATTTGTCTGAAAGCCGGATTTTTGTCTTGATTCAACACTTTTTATCAACTAAGCATAAAGAGATAAGAATGAGTTCCGAATAATGTTGCACTAGCTCAAGATGCGGTAAACAAATTATAGAAAGTATAAATAGACCATATTGAACTTTGGTTTCTAAGCTCAGAAAGTTAAACTGAAATTAAATTAGATTTGAGTAAACTTGATATTTTAAAAAACCCTTTCTAAACCCTTTTAATGAATCGTATTATCTGTGAAAAATGACATTTTTAAGTCTGCGCTCTACCTTTTTGTGACTTCAATTCCATAAGAGTTCTACTTTAAGAAAGCTTTTTAATCGTCTATATTGGTAAAGTTCTAGAGGAGACAACTCAAACACTAATCATTGGTAGAACGTGTAAAATGGTATTCAAACCAAATATTAAGCTCGCTGTGGATGTCTTTTTATTATTGGATTAACATTAAAGAAATAAATAACGAAACGTTTGTGATAACATAAGATGCATTTTATTTCAAGATCTAGATCACATTCACTTTACATAAAATCTTAATATTGAAAGTATTAAAGTTTCTGATACTAAAAAAACATATTGATAAAAGTTTATGGTTTTATTGAGGAAGTGTTTAACCTACTGCAAAGTTCGCCTCCTTTTCAAAGAGTTCCACATCTATATCACACTGTAAACAAATCCTTCATGATTTGTAATATGAAATGATGGCGTTTTTGATAGCTAACAAAGTGATATTGATACAACTTAAGTGAGGAAAGGGAAATAACTTATAACCCAAATAACATGATTGACGCTTGATACAACTGGTGCTAGTTACTAATAGGGACCAGGTCAGTTGCTAAATTAGTGTTTTCTTAAGTCAGAGAAATGTACTTTATGTTATAATCCGTATTGGATCCTCACAGGTCTGTTAGATGGTGTACATGGACTGCGTACATGGATTTACTCCAGTAAACCGATTAGTCGGGCTATACCTTACAGTGTTGATCTCAGTCAAGAGTTTACGATATTTCACTGCTAATGCTTAGCCATTCACACGTAATTATGTGTTGAATTTGTCACAAACAAAGTATACGTTTTCTGTCACAATTTAACCGGGATATTATGTGACTTTTGTTAACATAATGGCAGTTCACTGCAATGAAAGCACAATTTCTTCACGATAATCATTGAGAGAGGTGATTTTCACATACCAGCATCAACACTTTCACCTCAATAAAAACACTATAATTTAATATATATATTTTTTAATTATATATAAAAACATTATTGTAAATGCTAAAATTCAACTAGGAAGTATAAGTGTTCATCTAACATGTATGACATAAATCAAATCAAACCAGTGAGTATTTTGACAGCAAAGTCATTCTTTCGACCTTGACCGAAAGTAGTGATAACGACACGATGTCCAGTCATGAAACAGCTTTTTATAAAGTCAGTAAAGATTTCATCACTTCGTCGTCATGACTTGAATAGCTTTGACCTCTGATGTAACCTTGACCTCGTGACATTGACCTTTTCGACATGGACTTTCAACTGACATATAATCTAGTCCTGTTACATTCAATTAAGAAAACATTGTGATGGTCAAGATTTCATTGCCCAGTCAAGAAGTAAACGAGTTATTTAAAAAAGTTAATAATAAACTGTAACAATCAAGTTAACATAAGACTATTGCATTAATTTCAATTCAGAACGTAGTAAATTATGAATTCTTATAATTAAGGGGATTTACACATCTCCTTTTAATGTTTCAACAATATTTAAAACCAATTTGGATTTCAACCTTTTAGGCCCTTAGCATCACCAATTAGTCATGAAGGGATAAACAAAGCTGTATGGTGAAGTGACATTCATTTTTAGAGTACTGTATCTTTTAAAAATATATAGATATAAGCATATGCGTATGCCTTCCGTTCAACTCCATTAATAATTTGTATGCATGACATGAGTCACAAACGGGCATTTCTATCTTAATGTCTTCTTATTGTAAAATAAAAACAATTTCAGCGGAAACGGAAGAAAACGCCAACAGTGAAAGTGCTCGCCCACGCAACCAACTACCTAGTGCTTAAGTCCAAAGCAGGCCCTAAACCGGTATGTATTCCTATTTTTATGAGAGTATCCGTGCAAAACTTAAGGCCCCCAATCGGCATATGCCACTTCCGTACAATAGTTTGTATCAGCTTTCAGAACAAAATCATTAATATTTACAGTTGCACAAAAGCAACAACCCGTTGTGATATAAAGTTTTTTTTTGTAATGCTCATTAATGTGCATTGTTTTGTTATCACAAACCTAGTTCTCACATGAGGAGAGTACATGGTTTCCACCTACATAAAAACATAGCGAGTGTCGTCGATGAAGCACAATACGCTCATCCTTCTGAAACACCTGATCTTATTGTTCATATTGTTCATATTTTTATATTTGTTCATATTTTCCCCTAGTTGTAATAATATTAACTTCGAAGTAAGGTTCAGTTGGCCCTTCGGTTTTTCATGTTTGTTTGTGTTTTTTTCTGTACGTAATTTATTTATTCCGTTACCTGATGGAACATTTAAAAATATCACCAGGATTAATCCATGTTCCTTAATACCAAATTTTGCCTTCATCAATCACAGCCTCCAAAGAAACCCAAACTGAAGAAGGTCAAAGGTTGGTACGTGATGGCCGGAGAGGTGAAGAACAACAAATTGGCGACCATCAACACGATTATGGGGAAGACAGTGACTGATTCCAGTACTTACTCAGAGTTTGAGAGAGTGCCTGCACAACGAAATGGCCAAGCAACCCGCGAAAAACCCTACAACCAAGACGTAAGTTACAGATATACTTACCTTGTACCAGTTATGCCTACTGCAGGAATAATTCGACTCTTGGTTATATGTTCACAGGCGATCAGAAGCAAAACCTATGAATATCATACAGCATAATATGCATTTTCCCCCATGGTTAATCATCTTTATATGCATTATTGCACATCGGGCGACCAGTTTCTGCGATCATAATGCGAAAATGACGGATGAACGAAATTTCTTGATTTTTATTGGTAAATGCCTATATCGGAATATCCTTATTTGTATAGAATCGTCCTGCCACAAAGCCTATATCCATCCCTACATTTTATAACTTTAAATACTTGTTTAATTTATGGTATTATATGAATAAATCAACATACAGCAATTTTATTGTTAATATGAAAATTGGAGGAATATGTATTCATCATTTTTTATTTTTATTTTGTTTTCTAGGTATTTGATACTGTCTTTAACAAGAAATTCAACAGCTGGACCGACGGATGGGATAAATGAGCCTATATTGACGATAAACCCAACGTTACAGTACCGCCATAAAACATAATAGTTGAGCATTTTGTCACAGACGTTTTGTCTTGTACAAGCATTGGTGCTTTAGTGGATATATTACGATTTTGTTTTACAAATGTATTTAAATAAAACTCTTAAAATGTCTCAAAATATAATTTACAAAAGATATTACGGAATTGAATAGAGGAAACTGAAATTAATAGTCCATTATTTTGTTATACAAGAGCAGAAAACAAACATTCCGTGTCATTTTATGTATTGAAGATAATTATGCTCACTAAAGCGCACACATTTAGTTCCATTACCAGACCATTCACCCTGACCTAACATTACGCTTTCCCGTATTTGTTTCATCTTCATGTTCATTGACGTCACTATTAAAGCTGATATTTAATTATAAGACGCATGTTCGACAGTATATTTGAACATTGTATTTGAAAAACACTGGTGTGTCACTTACTGTTACAAGATCTGTATAGTATGCATTAGTTGATTTTCGTGAACACTTTATTTTGGAATCATATCATTTCACATTATAATCACACGTATAAAGAGTTATCCTTCCTTACTTTATATGGCATTTTAAAAAATATGACATATCTAGTTCACCCTTTCCTACATAGATGATTTGCGGTCACCTTTAACCTTTGTATTGTGTTTTTCCCAGTCATACCGTGATACTTGGAGGACAAGGCAAGCTAAAATTTTAACTTCAGTTAAAAATCCTAAGATGAATGCCGTGAAACGAGATTGTCGGACTAAAGGAATTGAATTTGATGAACAAGAAGTGTTACTGTAAACATTATGTAAATAAGCATATCATACAATTCCCTACCGTGTGAAGTTGTTATCATCTAAATGGTATTACCTAACCTTCATTTCGCTCATCGATTTACTGCTAGTATTCTAGCATTGATTAACTAAGTAATTAACTATCTTTATCTTGAAATGTTAAAATTATTTGTTTATAAATAGCTATGATATGTTACTTATATTTTCTTTCTGAAAGTGCTATTGGTTTCATGTATGTTTTTCTCTGAAATGTGTTGTATTCTATGAATAAAAATAACCTAGATGATGATAACCATGTGATTTGTTTCGTTTTTCAAAGACTTTGTTTTTTTTGCACGAAATAGCTGAAATTTTTACAAATCAATCTTTTTTTTCAAACTTATTATTTGCAATCGTTTATCGACGTTGATAGGAGATTTCTCCCACCCTTAACAGGTGTGTCTCCCTTTTAAGACGGGAAAGATCAGCTTGTCACCTCCTAGGGGGAGATATTCTTGTACAGAATATTCTGGATTTGCTGAAAACGCATGCTCTCAAAGCTTATATTCCATGCAATCACCGCTTGTATGCAGATTTGTGAGTGAAACAGGATGGGACAAAAACAAGCATCCCCTACCTTGAGGGTGTGACAGAGAAATCTCCAACCCGCGGGAGGATATTCTCGAAGCCTCGGGTTAGACAATCAAGAATATCTTCCCTCAGATTGGAGATTTCTCTGTCACATCCTCAGGGGATGGAAGGGTTCTTTTAATCATGTCGGGTGACCCATGGGGTGCAGGTGGTGCAACATATGGTGCTGGGAACGCTTACACCTGGGTAACACGTGCTTTATCCTTTCATATTTTGTGAAGGGGTTCGTTGTATCTGTCATTTGTGTCCCCCTAGATTCCAATTATCAATTTTTCGTTTTTCGGTTGAGCATCGAATTGGCCTTGTGTACGGACGCTGTGGTACTGTTTTACTGTATTGAACATTTGCTTAGTTCTACATTAACTATAGACCTCACAAAACTCTTCCATTTTTTATGTTCTCGTGTTGTTTTTTGGGTTATATGTGTATTTTGTTCTTGTCTTTGAATCAAGATATTTAAATAGTTGTCTTCCTGTGCTTGTCATTAAATTATCACGTTACAAACACTTTGATTACATAAAGAGACACTCGTTTTTAGGCATATTGTGTTTATGTTGGATTATCTCCCCTATTTCAAGGATATGGTTTTCCCCTTTTTATTATGATGTAAAAGAAGCATAGAATCAGCCTATATAAGTAACCACCTGCATAATAATTTGGTTCAATACAGCTTTTTTAAAAAGTTCACAGATCGATAAAAATGATTATATTCCCTTTTTTTTTTATAAGTTTCAGTATGACATTGTTGAGGTTATTCCTTCTTTAGTATTTGGTATTTAGAAGGTATATCGACCCATGTGTGTTGTCATTTTGTTAAGATATGGACGACAATATTGATGTCCATTCTAGGCCTGTCTTCTGGTGATTATATATTAGTTTTTTCATATATTCATTTAATGTCTTTGTTTGGTGTGTTTTTTTTTAATTGATTTTGTTACTTGTGATCACTATTATCTGTGAACAATCTTCTCTCAAATGTGCTTTGCAAGTTATTCGAGAAGATTTGGAGTCTCGATAACTAATTTGTGTTTGTCTCATCGAACACTCGGGGGGACTCGATTATAAATCACAGGTACATGTATACTATCTATGTTAGCATAACCTTTAACGTGTCTGAATGAATAATTTTCTATCATTTCAAATCTACATTACAAACCTATCTTGCGAAATGAAAGTGATTGTTATATGTTATGTCAAGAACTATCAACTATCAATACCAAAAGATGATTTCTTTATCGAGACATCCCCAAGCAAACAGGAAGTCGGTCGTCGCCATATTTCTATGTTGCCAACCATTTGACGAATGGACTGTTTCAGTAAATAATTTCGTCTTTTTACACATCTCTTTGATGGTTGACTACTTCGGTATTTTTTTTCTCTCGTTGATGGTTCCTTCCATACAATGTCAGCTCTTAATCATGACTATTTCAATGTTAATTAATTTTATAGCGAAAGGACAAATGGATTGTGCAGCATGTATAGCCTATGTAAACGCCCTCTCCAAACACAGTAACAGACAATGGTACAAGCAAGTGGTACAAGCGTATACAAAGACATTAGAACACATACAAACACATAAAATCAAAGTAGGGAAAACAACTACTAGATCCAATGTTTATTATGATTGAATCTGATGGTTTAAATTCTAACCTTTTATTTTGGTACCGAAAAATATATAAAATATAATGTTATAAAGAGAAAAGAAAAAGAATTTGTTTATGGAGCTGCATGTATGAACATTTGATGGGATTAAATTGCCGCATCCAACAGATACAGGCGAAATAGTCCAATGTATCACACAAGGCCATTCACCGATGAGTTTGGAAATTTAATCCTACCAAATAGATTAAGTTATGCATATTAAAGACAGATTAAATATAAAATAAACATGTTGTAAAGCTTTATATTCCTATGTATGCAGTTGTTTCCCAATATTTTAGCAAAATAGTATAACTGGTCTTTTGAAAATCAGCCCGCCTCATCATCAATATTAAAAATAAACAAAATAAACAAAGAGAAAAAAAAGGAAATGTTAATGTACCAGTTTTGGAAATCAGAAGGATTACATTGAGCAATTGAATGAATGAATGAAAAGGACTGAATGAATGATTCTTTTCATTAATTGTTTTAAATTAAGTGTCCCGAATCTTCTAGAACTTGAAATATAACTGGATACAGATAGGAGAATTTTTTTTTTCATTTTCATCACATCTCTCACAACCATTCAGGATGACATCTAATGATAAATGGTTATTTTATACAATCAAGGAAGTAATACGATGCTGTTTCAAATCTAGAAACACAAGAACATGCAGATGACCCAGCTAGATAATCTCTCTGACGGTCATAGACCATGTAATGTCTAGCGTTAGAAAAACGTGTGTATCATAATTTAAGAAATACTAAACAAAAAACGATGGTCATTATAAAGATTATTAAATACATTTAATGGGAATAAACAATGGTCTTGACATACCACATAACAAATAGTAAGAACAGGGTTGAAGTACATTTAACATCGTTATGATCTGTACATCTCACATACATATAAATGTGAAGCAATGTTCAATATGTGTTTAACTTAAATGTTCTAACATCGTCGGGGGATAGAAATACAAACACTTCAAAGGCATTTACATGGTCTGCCGCAACGTTTACCGGAAGTGCCACGCATCATATTTGAATCTTTTTCACTTTTCCTTTCTTTCCTTTCTTTCCTTTCTTTGCACTTTGGAGAGCGGAACTCGAACCCATATTCGGACTTGAGATAGCATGGCTGGCTAGATTCCACATACCGCGCATTTGCTTCCATAAGTCACCACCTGGTTTGGAAGGCTCGAAAAACGTCACCTTCTCTGGTACCTTCACTCGAGAAGATTCCTGGGGTTTTAATTCCAAGTCTGTATTTGCTCTTCTAAACATCACCATGCTGTCGTCCTGTGATAAAAAGAAAGAAAAATGAAATGTATATAATTACACACCAATACTTTTTTAAAGCAACAACAATACTGTTATTACTAACTAATACACTATTATTACATAATTGATGGGTTTACCTCGATCAGATTTTAAATACAAAAACTCTTTGTGTTTGGGGAGGGTTATCGAGGTGCAGGAGTCAGGAATCATGGCACACACACAGTACATGATTACGCTACGCCAAAAGTGCATCATACTAAACAGAAGGTGACACGTACATTGGAAAAAAGTGACAAGTACAAATTGTGACACGTTCGCTGTGAAAAAGTGACACTTTCATTGCAAAGTATAACCTACCTCCCGACAACTACTCCTCGTTGATCAAAGCACCAGTTCTGTTGTTTCCATGCGTCCCTTAAGAATCAATTCATGATTTACATGACCAATAAAATAAAAAAATAAAAACTCTTTCAGTTTTTATGTTTTTATTGATGTATATGCTATAAATATATACACTGCATATCTATTCTTACAATCTACATTTTTGTCAATTTCTTTAATAATAAGATATGGTTACATATTTTCTTCATACTTCGTCATCAATGAATATTCCGAAGCTATTTTATTCTTTTAAATTTGTGACGTTAATCTATTCTACGTTGCTGTAGAGTAGTCAAATAAATAGTCATAACAAGTTATTTTTTCTAATTATAGGTAGGATTTTTATCTTGCAAAAGTAAAGAAAGAAAAACAAACAACGTGAAAAACAAGACACTATTGGATTATTCCCCTTTGATGAGCATTCCAAATCCGCCATATTGTTTAATTGCAATGTAATTGAATTTGACGAATTGATTGGTACATGGGAGAAGCAAAGCGGTTCATGCTTTGTGTTAGATTGTTTTTATGGATAATTGATAATTAAAATAATATAAGTTATTCGACTTGAAGAATTGTTTTAAGTAAGTCATGCCCTGATAAAAATAACTTTACAGAATATATTGTTTTAATCATTAAAAGGAAGTAATCCTAAACACCAGAAACAACGTCAAACCAGTTTCTTACCGTAATGGCGTAGAGATCTGCAAATAAGTAATATTCCTTTGCTATTGGAAATATTCACATATAATTACATCTACAAAACGAAGACTTCAGGGTTGGAAAAACATGCAGGTAGGGAACATGTTTGATTCGTTGAGAGGGAGGGGAGAGGGGAGGGGAGAGGGGAATCAGAGGAAGGCTCAACTAATACCAAAGAAATTAATCGGGTAAATTTGGTGATGTCTGTTACGAGGTTCGAGGTAATTCCCAGTTAACTAGTTACTTAGGTATATCAATATTATATACAGATTGTCACAATTTTAATGAAAAAATATTTCTGGCATATACTTTAAAAATTGAATTGTTGGATAGGATATGTTATATAATAAGAAAATGACATATTATTCATCAAATATTTATTGGAATAAATAATGATTTATGAAGGCAATATATATTTAATTTAGTAATTATGTATGATGCAAAGTTTGGTTTTCGTAAAATTTGTAACGATTAAGGATTATTGTTTTGCATTGTAAACCTACAATTTTGCCATGGAAAGTGTTCCACTGTTCTTGCTGCAGTTAAATAAATTCTAATTTTACAATTCTAAAAAGGTCATATTTGCATATCACAATGTATCGATGTATAGCAGTGTACGAACAAACGCAGAAATGTATGTGATGGAACTAGCAACAACAAAGACCATTTTCTGAACTGTGTTAAAGAGCAAATAATCTAAAGTCAAACTGGTCATAATCGTACAGCTCTTTATTTCTTCAACTTTTCATTGTAATAATCATTTCAATCAATTAATCAGAAATATTCTTTTACCCTTGTTCTCATTTTGCAACTTCTGTACCAAAACTAGTCGTTATTTCTCCTTTTATTTTAATATATATATGTAATGCATGAGAATGATGGTCGCTTACATCATAATTAAGTGCATATTAAAAATAACACCCGACATTGATTTCATACTTAACATTTAGTTCTCGGACTAGAACAGAACTGTTTTACCCAAGACTATTTCGACCAAATCACTTGGTTTTGTTCGATACACCTCCTTATCAACAATTGTTGAACGAGACTGAGGTCGAAGATTAAATTCAGTCTCAATATCAAGATACATTGACAATACATAAATATAATCTCAGATTAATTACTTGAACAAAGCAAAACTTACGTTGATATCTGCCTGTTCTACCTGCGTCAAAGAGGGGGCAGTTTTGGGTGTGGTACCTCGTCGTAAACCCCAGCTACTGGTTGGCGGCTTACCATTCGGTAAATCCTGATCACAAAGAACAGTTACAACACATTCAGTAAAAGGTAGAAAATGACTTTTCATAAATCTTTTGAATATGCAGTACATGTATGTAATCTCATCAGCCTAGACAACTTGAAACAAGAGGAACAAGTTTTTTTTACATTAGGAATATTTTCTCGTGAAAATAAAAAAACAAACATGTGTTTTTATGCAAATGGACCTTTATTCAAATCTAAGCAGATTCTTGGTATATATATAACAGCTAAATAACTTTTATTATGAAAAGTTCTTTTTACACAACCAATAAGAGTTTCTATGTGACGTTTCGATGGCTAGTAAGGTATGTAGACTGTCACCTTCATCAGACAAATGACCAGTGAAGCGTATGCACACAAAGGTGTAAAATGTGTGCGAGTTGTCCACAAAATTGATGTCGATTCTGCTACGCTGTAAGCGTATGTACAATAGTTGTTATATTGTTATCAAAATTACTCTATTCAGCTACGCCTTTTTAATACTCATCAGACAATTGACCAGTGCGACTTTCACTGGTCATTTGTCTGATGAAGGTGACAGTGTACATACCGTACTAGTCATCTAAACGTCACATAGAAACTCTAGAAAGTTGTGTAAAAAGAATGTTTCATAATCCATACTTACCAACCTGAAGAAAATGTTAAGAAATATTCAAATAACTAGTTTCGTGGAAGTACCTTAATTATAATTTACTACATATTTAAGTGACACTTCGAAATCCCAACTCACCTTTTAATGTTACAGAGGAAAAAATATGGAGGTGAAAAGTTTTTCATAATGTGTCCAGAATACTTTCTTAATAAGTAATGCCTTATTCAACTGTCCATTTCAAAATCATTATCATGAGTCAACTTTCCGTATTAAAATATAATCTATTATTCAACTTCCATATTAAAATAAAAATTGAAATGAACGTTAAGTTGAAATGAAATACATAACCACTCTAACTAAAATAAATGAGTTTACCATTAAATTGACTTGCAGCACAAATTAACAAATTTGGTACATATTGAATGGTATTTAAGGTATCTGGTTATACATACTTGGTAACTTGACTCCATGGGGTGTTTTAAAATCGGCACCTTCTTTTTTTTCTTGATGAGGTCCGCCAACGTTTCTCCTTTTTTCATCCTCATCTTATAAGCCTTCTCTCTGAGGGATTCTTCTCTAACGGTGGGCTTGTCGGATGGAGCTTCTTTCTCTTTCTCGTCCACATCTGGCAGCCCATCCTTCCCTTCTTCATTCATTGCCTGTGTCAATTACCCACCCATTAACAACCATAGAGGTATGGAATATGACTTCACCGACACCTAAAGGAGGGGCCTGATAATTTAGTTGGTAATGTAAGTCAAATATTGAAATCCAAAATAAAATGTTTCTGGGTATCATAAAAGTGATAAATCTTATTGGATATGACGGGATTACCTTAAGGTGTTGTGGTAAAGCCATATTTCATCGAAGCACTTTTGATCTTTTATGGTTTTAGTATCAATAAAACGCCAGTAAAGGTTAAAGCAACATTTCTACAGTGTTTCAAGCGTTAAATTAGCACACGGATATATTTGTATGCATATGATTTGAAACGCAAAACGTTTTACACTAGTTCCAAACATTCTGCTTCGTTTACATTTTTGTTATATATGTTGCTATTTACAGACAAGGTTTCATAGCTAAATTGGTGATTCAATTACGCTTTGTAAACGTAGTGTGCCAATCTTTTCTTAATCTGTCGCAAAAGAACTGTTGTTGCGAACAAAAATATTATTTTTTTAAATATGTCATTATTTAGCAATGATAAACACTTACCTTTTTTAATTATGGGAGGTTCCTGTTAGTTGTGTCAACGTTTAAGTAGGATAGGTACAGGAGAACATGTTAGTCACATGACTTACTAATTGTTATCAAAAGTCAAAAATCCATTTGAATCAAATCATATCACCTTCATAATACGTTAAGTCAACTTTTCACTGTTTTCAAGTGTGTGACAGTATGAAACATAATTTGTAGTTTTAATTCTGTTTTTAATAATGGTCTAAAGAAAAGAAATTACGAAAACAGATATCATCACATTGACTTTAACAGTTAGTCCTTGAGGTACGTACCAAGTACTTTTTTTTCTTTTTCTGTCGTTTCACTGGCATCTTCAATAGAACCGTTGAGGTGCCGAATGTGATTTTATCTTTTGTATTTAGATGGCTTTTCTTCTACAAAACAGATTTCATATCGATTAAAGATGTCCCTTTATCATTTTCGTATTTTGGCAAATTGGAATCCGGCAATCAACAAGATAGGAACATTGATATTATTTTGCTATCGTTGGAAAATTAACGCTTTCAACATGACTGTGATAATTTCCGATCAAGAAATACTATAGACTTCTCAAAATGTAAGTCGTATTTTTTGTTCGAATTAAACCCTGTGAATGATTTCCATATTCGCAAGAATATCACTGCGTCAAAGGAAAGAGGTAAACAGTAAAACATGTCTTTACATAAGGAGAGGTACACATATCACAATGAACATAACTTCTGTTCTATGCGTTATGTTAAAATGGGTAGGTACATGATTTGTAAACTGAGAAGGAATTGGAGAAGGATTCGGTATTCAAGCAGGCTGGTTTCGTTGGGAGGAAAATGTAGGTCAATATTATAATCAAACTGTCGTTTTAATAAATCCAGAGACTAATGTAACTTAAGATAATGCCATCGATAACAAACCATGTGTGAGTGAGTTTTCCTTTTGGTCTTTGTGTCTGAATCCTGTCTAGACACCGTAATTGTCGAGACTCGACTTCTTGCACTTTTCCTCCGTCGGCGCCGCTTCTTTTTACTTTTAGCACTATTTCCGTCTGTACCGGTCTCTACCGTGTTATCGTCCCTAGGATTAGGCGTAGCAGAGTGAACCACTATTTTCGGAATATCGTCAGTCAAAGAAAACTCTGTTATATCCTTCACCTCATATTCGTCATCATCCGAATCTACATCTTGACCATAGTCCTCCAATTCCGACAACGATTGGTTATCGTCGTCACGTGCCGAATGGGGCATTGATATAAGGATTGATTCCTCTCGGCGTATAATGTTTCCGTTCTGATCCGGATGTATTACGCCATCATGAATGTTTTTACGTCTATTACGAATTTCGCCATTTGCAAATTTAGGATCTGGCCTTGCAGCTTCCTCTATTTTCTTCTTCTGATAGTTCACCCAACAGAAGTAGGAAATGATGCAGGCAACGATGATTACGATGAGAGGGATCACAACAGCAAGAGCTACAGTGGCAGCACTCACGACATCAGAGGTTGCTACAGATAATATTAATTTCATATTGATATTTCAAGACAAATGCAAAATCCTAGTTTCATGGATGTTCCCAAACGTAAGGAAACTTCTCATTTTTCCCTTTGGAATAGCATTATGGTAGTAGAAGAAATATTTTAAGTGAAATTTCTTTATTTTAGTAATGGTTTCTTGTAAAAATTATTAGTTAAGGAGTTTCCTTCATTTAAGGAACGTTCGTGAAACTGCAGTTTCATTTTTCAATATGCCATAGAAAAAATTGATATCAAAGATTTAAATACGAAATATAACATGTACATTAATATTACCAGCCCAACCACTTTTAGCAAAATTGACTAGATTCAATATGGCTGGATTGCGTTTAGAAAAAGTTGAACACGTCAAGCAGGCCCCTTTAAATTTACGTGGATAGTAAACAACTATATTATATTGTCAATAAATGATTTCCTTTATCATTTGATATGTTTATGGTCATAAAGATATACAAAGTCTTAATCATATGTCTTTGCGAAGTGAAGAAAATTTTGTTTTACTTTTTTCTTGCATTTCATTTACCAAAAAGACATGCATACTTACCACATGTACCTGCCAAAGAAAACAAAAATATATTACTAATAATGCTGTACATATCTGGTTTTACTATCCCCGTACTTTTTCAAGGTTCTCCAAGTTGATATTTCCTTTGTTCATATTCAGCCCCAGTTTTATCGATTTGAAGTTTGAATGATTCTTTTGTCAACACTTTATTAATATCATTATTTTTCTTGCAAAAAGACTCATTTTAGTTTTTTAATGATTTTAAAGATTGTATATAGACATAGTCTTACTTGAGAGGCTGAAAACGAGGCTTGCTCCCGGTGAAAGCACTGAAGTAGAGTTCTGGTTTTCATGGCATTGTTTTGGGTACTGTGTGATGTACCGGTCATTGCCTGACTCTGTCATTACCTTAATGAGTAGACAGAAGAAAATCCTTTCAATGTGAGATTAAGTATCAAGTTAGATTTGACTCGTGGGAGTATGTTTTGACTCCCCGAAGGTAGTTCTGACTCTTATATATATTTTGACCCTCTAAATTTCAGGGAAAATGTTGTTTGACCTCTGAAATTGCTAAATATCAAGGGACAACTAACAACCATGATTTAGATTAACCTGGTAGATACGTATTTGACAGCTAAATGTATGACTTGCCATATAAGTAAGTATAAAAAGGTAAATATCAGAAAGGTAGGTATCAGACAGCAAGTGTCACAGGTAAGTAAGACTCACCAGACAGTTAAGTATCAACAGGTAAGTATCACATAGGTAATTAAGGCTCACCAGACAGGTAAGTATCAACAGGTAAGTATCAACAGGTAAGTATCACATAGGTAATTAAGACTCACCAGACAGGTAAGTATCAACAGGTAAGTATCAACAGGTAAGTATCACATAGGTAAGTGTCACATAGGTAAGTTAGACTAACCAGACAGGTAAGAATCAAACAAGTAAGTATCACATAGGTAAGTAAGACTCACCAGACAGGTTAGTATCAACAGGTAAGTATCACATAGGTAAGTGTCACATAGGTAAGTGTCACATAGGTAAGTTAGACTAACCAGACAGGTAAGAATCAAACAATTAAGTATCACATAGGTAAGTGTCACATAGGTAAGTTAGACTAACCAGACAGGTAAGAATCAAACAAATAAGTATCACATAGATAAGTATGACTCACCAGACAGGTTAGTATCAACAGGTAAGTATCACATAGGTAAGTGTCACATAGGTAAGTGTCACATAGGTAA
>JAUMHH010033670.1:0-10242 GCA_032359455.1 Chlamys rubida
AAATATGATTAATTACTAGACCATACTACTGTAACGTGCGGGCGGTTACCCATCCAACTACTAGGGGTGTCGCAATACGTCAAGAGTGTGTCACGATATATTGTAATACAGAATGAATATATTGCGATACATATCCCGATATATTGTCATAGGAAAGATGTGCTAATTGTATGATAATTTGTTGTCAGAATGTTATCAAACTTAATCATATATAATATGGATTACATAGATTTAAGATTGTTGTCAAACCAACAATCGATTACAAAATTTGAACTATTAAAAGCCTACTTTAATTTAGGCTTATTGGCGTATCTGTTAGAATTTGCAAAGTTAAAACACCAAGCAGATACATATAAATATGCTTTTGAAAAATATTGCGATACAGCAATATTTCATCTCTGTATTGTGGTACGACATGATATACCTGTGTATTGTGATATACTTGTTTTCCAATATATTGTGACAGCCCTCCCAACTACTGACCACGCTTGACGTTGCTTAACTAGTGAGCGGGTCCCCGGGTTATACCGCATCACTGGAACAGCTAGCTTGCCAGTAAGGCAGTATTTCTACCTCAACTTCTTTAGCGGTCACACTATTCCCCCTCCGAGAAGTCTTGTCCCGAGACTTGGCCTGGGGAATCCCATAGGTCCTCCCTGTGTATCAATGCACCTTCCCTAACCACCAGGAACTGGCCTTACATGATCACAGAGATCCCACCACTGCCACCACATGTAACCTAAGGCAGTATTTACCCCTCAAATTACTTAGATGTCACACTACATTCAATACAATCAATAATAATATATGAAATAATAGACCTCTATGTCATACAATGTATGTAGGTAAGTGAAGCAAAATTAGTCAGCAGTGATGATTGTAGTGTTATTTCTTTTCTGATTCAGCTGACCAAGCGACGGGAGGAGGACATAGACGACTGCTGATTCCAACACCCTGGTCTCCCCTACAGTAGAACAGATGATTACTGGTTCCCACACCCTGGTCTCCCCTACAGTAGAACAGATGATAGCTGATTCCCACACCCTGGCCATGGTCTCCCCTACAGTAGAACAGATGATTACTGATTCCCACACCCTGGTCCCCCCTACAGTAGAACAGATGATTGCTGATTCCCACACCCTGGTATCCCCTACAGTAGAACAGATGATTGCTGATTCCCACACCCTCGTCTCCTCTACAGTAGAAGAGGAGGTTCTCGTTCGCTATACAAGACAAAGTTAATAAGAATCTTGCTGATCCAGCCACCTGTTTCCTGAATTGTAATACAACAGGGAAGTGACTGAATTGGTGGAGTATGAAATATGTTCTTACTATTTCATATGACTTTTTTTTAGTTTTTAGCACACCTGTGTACAAATCACTTATTATATATATTTTATATCATGTTGTTAAAAGTAATTACAATACCTCTCCACAGAAAGGTGGACAGGACAGATGCTCAAGTTTGAATATTTTGTAGACTTTTTATATTTTTACTTGAAAATCACAATCAAAAATATTTTCAGATGTTTTTGAATCATGTAAAATTTCATATGTATAAAACAAAACAGGATTTCAAATTGCCTGAAGAGCCCCAAGATGGGTAAAAGTGCTAGCGAAATTTAGTCTTCGTGTTTTGTTTTATATATATTTTTACTGTCGCATGGAGGTTTAAAACTTTTCACCGCTAAAATTGTACATGTTGTTTTGGAGACTTATACATCTCAATACTGATTCATGCCATGTAAATTGTAATGTTAATTCTACTTAAAATAACTTTATTATGTGGGAAGTTTTTTGTTTAAGATTTTTCAGCTATCAGTGCCATTATATCCCCAGTGTTCTTTATCCTAAATATGTAAAAAAAAAGTCAGGTTGCTAGTTTAATAACTGTTGATTTATAGTTATACATTGATTCATATATATATTTTGTGTCATATATCGTAAGTGTAATATAAAAGCAAATTTGTCCAAAACGATGTCAATTCATTCTTACAGGATTTTTTTTTTTTTTTTTTTTTTTAAATATTTCAAGAAATCCAATTTTAATACTAAGTCCGTGCTAGTCCTAAAGCTTCTGTTTATTTGTTACGTTTTTGGAATATATTATGTGTTGATTGTTTACCTATTATACAGAATATCCGTCGAGGAAATATGCAGGTTAGTAACTTATATATAAGTCTAATTTTGTCTTTGCATTTTTGTTAAATCACCAATGGAAATTTATTTTGGAGAAAAAATATCATCTCAAACTTTTTCCCAAAAATCAGTTTATTGATTGATCATTTTTTTTTGCATGATTTTATGTAAGTGCTAGTGAATCGGTAAAACCTGTCCTACCTTATTGTCCTAAAGTAAATAGGACAAAGCTGCATATATCTGACATGAACATCTTTAGTTGTCAACTTTTTAAATTTTTGTTTCAATTTAAAAATTGAGGGTGAATCTTGATTATTCTGTTTTAGTGATTTTTTTTGTTTTTTTTTGTTTTTGGCTTCCAAACCCAATTATCATTAGCATCAACTACAATGTTTAATTTGATGGTGTATTTTAGTGTCAACCAGTTGTCTCTTTCTTACGATGCAGTCTTATTATTGTCAACTGACAATTATCTCTAATAATGTGTCCTCAGTGATTGTTATACCTGTTTACAAGGTGCTAGTTAATGTGCCATTAATATTATCTTGCCAAAATGAGCCCATATAATTTATACAGTCTTCTTTTGTACAAAATAAATGTTTACTCAGGTGTATTTTGTACATTATTTTATACAATTCAGATTATTTTTAGTGGTGTCGCAGGCAATATAATTGCTACTAAAATAAAATGATTTTCCATCATAAACCATATTCTAGTCCATAACTAAAAGTGTGTATTCTAACCCTATTTGTTGACAAAAAAAGAAAAGAATGCACATTATATTATATTCATTAACCCTTTCACCACTGTAGACCATAATGGACTCATCCAGATCAATGCATGGGATAGTCTACATAGGGGTGAAAGGGTTAAGAAGCTAGTCGTTTTGATATTAAATTATGTATAAGCGAGTTATAGATCTGAAAGAAATAGGTATTTTGTTATTTGAGTAGTGTGATAAAATAATTTTTAGACTGATGTCTCCATTTACTAGAGGTTTTAAAATAGTAATTCTGCCTCCGGTTATTTTACTGCCCCATATGCCTGAAACCTTTCAAAATTTTCTTTAGACTTTGACAAGAGATTTCTATAAAGTTTGAGATTTTTCATACAAGTTAAAGATGGTTTCCTGCTGATGGTTCATATTTACAACTCATTCACTCCTGAAAATGCATTTGTACTCTTCCAATTCAAAGGTTGGAATAGTTCATTATGAAATTTCAGGGGGGAATGTGTTAAAATCAATTCAAGATTTGAAATGGATCTTGTTGTCATTTACGATTGTAAGCAATGCAGTTCCGTTCAAAGATGTTCCGTGATGCATGGTAGGTTTTTGTTGTTGATGTGCAAAAAACAATCAAGATATTTAAATTCGTTGCCGTGTCTAAAATTGTACTGTTATATATTATTCATTAAAACAGATTGTACAAGCATCTTTTTCTGGATTTTTTCTCTCAGTTTTAGCCTATTACAAACATTGTCCAGGTGCACGTGTTCGGTTATATTTGATAACCTGAAAAACAACAAAACTGACAACATCATAATGATTATGAAAACAAATGCACACTCCAGGTTTGATGTAAAAAAAAAGAATAATTATTAAAGGTACATATTAAAAGTTTTTATCCTTTTTAAATGAAATTATAAGGAATGACTGAAATGCATTTACATTTACTTTAAAAGCTGTGTGCACCTTTTTCCATAATTCATAACATACATGTAATGTGGACAAAAATATGGTATGTATGTTTCAGGTAATATGACTGAACAATAAAGTAGGTCGATCGGTTGGTATATATTTTTGAGGGGGGGAGGGATTAGAATAATCAAAAACATGTTTTTAGGTCTTCAATATTATGGGATTTAAATTTGGTTTTATTACCTACCTATGAAATAAAGAGGGTATATATATAAATATCCCAACACTGGACGGAGTGCGTTTGAGCGAGATAAAACTGTTGAAATGAAGATCAATGTCAAATAGGGTAAACAAAAAATTACTCCCGTCCTGACACTTTAAAAATACACCGGATAAAAAACAATATATGCTCAATTTGGACATCAGAATTCCTTTATTCTAATTCTTGTTCTAGCACCGACTCTGGTATCATGTGTATGTTCTTTACATGGAATACTGTACCAGTAAAATGGAAGATTTTCATTCTCAACAAAAGCAAGTGGATGCAAGTCCAACATCAACAAAGTTGTAATAAACATTCCTCACTATCTCTTCACACTAATACCACGTTAATAACAACAGTAACAAATATTATAGATCAATTTTGTTCACGATACTACTGTACAATTTTGATAGGATTAAAGCTATTTTATACATTATCTGTACACTGAAACCAATGGAACATCTTCAGGTAAATTAGCTCAGTGACAGATCATAACCTGTATATACATACATGTATAATAAATTAACATCAATGTAACATTGTAGAATACTAAATCGGTAACATTTTGGTGAATCGAATCCCAACAATTTTTTTTTTGAATCATGGTTATACCTTGATGAAGTCAGAAACATCCAGAAAATGACTTTATTACAAATATGACACATTTGTATAATAGTGATTTCCAGTGTCTAATGAAACGGACTATGTGCACAGATTTTCACAAGTTCCTATATGTGGTTATTGGAAAAACCGAAATCAGGAGCTTTAAGCACTTGTTTTGTTTTAATGGAAAATTTCAGACTGAAACTGGAGTTGTCACTCATAGTCCTTAACAGGAAAAACACAACCCGTTTAGCAAGACCTGTTATTATCATGAAATGTAAATATTGACATCATTTACAGCAAAAAGTCACTTTTAAAAGAAACAAGGTTATGAATTTCCAATAGACAATTATTTGAGCTTGCTGCTTTTGCTAGTCAGGGTGTTGGGACGGATTAATTTTTGACGCAATTCACATGACGCACGAAAACATGTATGAAGTATTTAAAAGCGAACATTGTTTTAAATTATACGACGAAATTAAAATGATAATAATTACATGGTAAATGTTCTACATTTTAACCAAAGCATTAAACATTATTCTATATTATCAACAAATATAAACACTGATGTTTCTATCTATAAATTACAAAGAATTAAACTGTCAACACGACATGTTTCTTCATTATAAAACATCTTAAAACATTATACGATCTATCACATTATTATTTTGAAGAATCACAGCTTTATTGTATTACATGTAATACAAGAGGCCAAACGGCTTGTATCACCCACCTGTTTACTTAACGGTGTTGGCAAAATTATTTAATGCTGAATTGATCAGTCAATCTTGGCTGATCAAGAGACTAATGACAATCATATTGGATTTATCATTACAAATCTTCACCCCTGAACTTTCATAATGAACTATTCCAACCTTTGAATTGAAAGAGTTAAAATGTGTCTTCAGGGGTGAACCTCAAATAAATATCAGACAAGAACATTTTATTAGACTTCCTTTCATCAAACGGCTGGCCAGATATTACTCGAGGAGTTGTGGTTCTGCAGAAGATGTTTTAAGATTTCTAATAATTGTAGGTTAAGGATTTTATATAAGCAAAACTGAAAACCCTTTACCCAAGAAAGCTACAGATCAAATATTGCTAATATGGGCATTATTGTTCTTAAAAAGTCATTAACTCATTCACCCCTGAAATTTCATAATGAACTATTCCAACCTTTGAATTGGAAGAGCTCAAATGTGTCTTCAGGGGTGAATGAGTTAAAGAAAAACTGTTGACAGACAGAAAATGTACAATATGGCAGTATGCTTATAGGCACTTAATTGGTGGCATGTGAGCTAAATAAAGACTTCAAATAAATAATACTCATTACTTAAATGGAAATGCAAACTACTTCATCATTAACACACTCAGACAATTGGTTATTTGTTCAAAGAGTAGCTTGTTTTATAAAACAATAACGGGAACACATCAGCCAATGTCCTAAGGCATCATAAAATTAAAAATATATAATCTTTCATATTAAATGGTATTAAATAGTACTCTTGTCTTCAATAACTTTATAAAAACATACTTTGGCACAGAGTATGATAACAGTCAACATAACAGCTCCAGCATGGTTATATTTGATGTAAAATCAAACTAAAGTTCAACTTCAGAGGTTTATAATTAAAGTCTTGGGGCAAAAGATGAACAAATTCCTTCCATTACAGAATCATTGGAAACATGCACAAACTTTGTTGTGTAAATTAGAGGAGCTTGTGAATATTACACAATATCTCACTCCTGGTAAGATCTTGTCCCCAGAACGTCATTGCGAATATCACAGAGGATTTGAGCGTATTTAAGTTTGAGCAGTTCTTGTGATTCTGGATCTTCTTCGTCAACTTCATCATTGATTTGTGACTCGCAGCACTGTTTAGATGTGCTCACCTGCGCAGGTGACAAAGTGTCACTGACTAACCGTTCTAAACGACGAGTACCACTGTTCTCCCGAGACTGGCTACTGTTTGGACATCTCAAAGGCTGGATAACAGTATCAGCATCTATACCTTGACCAGTCTCTAAGTTTTTTTTATCACAGACTTGTATCTGCTGGCCGTTATCCAAATCTGTGTAGTTTCTGGTATACATAGTGACTGCAGACTCTGATGTGGATGGAGTACTTGTGATACGGAAGACTGATGAGTCCTGAGAGACGGAATGCTCATTAAAGCCAGAGTCGTTGTCTAGGTCGGACTGGCTGTCCAGGAAGTCTGGGACTTGGTAGTAAGGATCATCCTCAATGTCCTGGATCGCACGACTGAGCCATCCCATCTGGCCCTGGTCTACGTCGGAATGGTCATGATCACTGCTACTTGTGGACAGAATCCGAGAAGTGTTCAGCATTGGCTGGTCTGGTGTGCTTGGTTCAGCTAAGAGCTGGTACCTGTTGTCTATTATGTTATTCTGGGAAGACACCATAGATTCATCATGAACAGTGAATTGTCCCATGGTGCATGACACTCCTACCTGTGTTGCGTTCTTACTGATGTTTGTTTTGTTTGTGTCTTCATTGCTTGGTTCAAAGGTGGGGTAAACCATTGATCCACCATTAGGTAGGAATTGGGATCCATCTTCTTGTATACAGGGTGGTACAAAGCTAGCGCTGGCCATTGCAGGACCATCACAAAGACAGTTGGTGCTGCAACCTGTTGTATTGTTGGGTATGAAATTGGTGCTGCCATCTGCTGGATCACTGTGTCTATAAGGGATCCTGCCATCTGCTGGATCAGTGTGTGTGTAATGAGTGCTGCCATCTGCTGGATCAGTGTGTGTGTAATGGGTGCTGCCATCTGCTGGATCAGTGTGTGTGTAATGGGTGCTGCCATCTGCTGGATCACTGTGTCTATAAGGGGTGCTGCCATCTGCAGAATTATTGTGCATGCATTGGATGCCTTCACCTTCTTCCTCTGGGAGATATTTGATGCTGGAACATTGTGGACCAGAGGTGAGGTAGTTCATCATTGAGAAGTTGGTGACTACAGCATATGGCTCTGCTCTTTGATGCATGTCTGAGTTCGGCAGAGCAGACATTTTCTGTAAGAAGCTTTCCTGTTTCTTCATCCATTCTAGGAACTCCGGCTCATGATAGTAGTAATTGATGTCATCCCTTCCTTCAGTATGCTCCACAGTTTTGACGAGCTGTTTCTTCAGCTCCTCAGTACTGGTCTGATTTTCTGGGAGTGTCCATGTCTTTGGTGACTTGTCCTCGGCCCCATTCCATGTGATTTTTTGCTGAATGAGCTGATCATCTGGTGATACTGTATTAAATAAGCAGAAATCAACGTATACAGTACATCTATAATGTAACCTTGAACAAGGATTGTAAGTGATATTCAATGCATATTTCTGCAATTTTTGTTAGTTCCATGACATTATTTTGATCAAATATATGGTGGTCCTGGACCACATTGGATATACTGTAAAAACCCGTGTAATTTGCGCACCTATGTAATTTGCGCAGGTACTTTTTGAGGCTGAAAATCTGACAAATATTGTATTTATGGTATTTATATTGTATTTATGGTATTTAATTCCCTTTATATTCACTTTTACTCTTCATGTAATACTTCAGAAACAAGATCGATGCCTAACAGCTATATATAGCAGCCAAATATCATGATTTTAGGTGTTTTCATTCTTAACTAGACTTAGCTTGGAAGCATGCAGTCTTCACTGATAACCCCACTCCCTGCATATATATGTTCTCATATTAATAGTGTTGCAGATAAGACAATTAATCCCCTGACCTTCACACTAATACTGATCTTCATACATAAAATGGTTGCCTAGATATTCTCTGGAGGTATATATATGCTGTATTTAAAACCTGAGGTCATATTAAGGTTATGATCCAATTATATCACATGACATGTTGTTTGACCATAAGGTAACTTTAAACCAAGCTTTAGTCCAAACCTGTCTTGACTCTTTATTTTAGCACTTGAGGTCAAAGTCAAAGGTTACAGTGACCTCACTTTAGTTTGTGACACACTGCCTGTGGTGTACGTATAAAGTTTGAGGATCATTCACAAAACAGTGGTCAAGATGTGTTCCTGAAATCTGTATGAAACTATTTCTGCACTTGAAATCATAGTCAAAAGTCAAATACAGGTCACAGTGACTTCATTTTTGGATGTGACCCACCATTGTAAAACAATGTACCAATATACAAAGTTTTATTCCCATTTATGAAACAATGGCTGAGATTATATATGCTCTGAAAAATGTAGTCAACACAGAAGGACAGACAAACACAATTACTCCATACCCTGGACTTCAGTCAAATCATGGCCGGTATAAACTTGGTTTGCATGTTTAACAAATAAGACCCTGGTGACCAGTCATATGGGTCAAGGTCATTTCTTTTAGTAAACTTTGTAGCATATTCCATGCCAGCAATCTGATACCTGCCAAGTAACTGACATCTGTGCAAGTCCACTTGCTAATAAAACATAGATATTAAAATACTCCCTAGAAAAAGACATACTAAGTTATAACTATGAAATCTTATAAGTTCAAATGCTATTCTACTGACGTTAACAGTTTGCCTACCAAAATAACCCACATTTTTGACATCATAATCATTTCTTCAGAAAAAAGTTATTTGAATTTTTTAAGCAATTTGACAACTATTACCAGTACCTTGAATATGGATTAATGTAGGTCCTAAATTTGGCAAACTTAGTAGCACACCATGAAAGCTACTGGCCGTTTACATGTATCTGAATAGGCCTTTACGAGCTTCAGAAGAAGCCCTCCAAGTGGTTTAAAAATCTGACCCCTTTGACCTTAAGTATGGGTCAAGGTTACTTCTTTTCACATTTCCTTTGCCAGCAGTCTATAAGCCAACAATCAGTATCTAGGCCTTTCTCTTCTCCAGAAAAAGACATTTGAGTGTTTTAATTTTACATTAAAATAATTGTATATTGTAATGCAAATAACACCTGGAGTGATCCCATAAATTTTATTTTTATTTCATCCCCCCCCCCACACTCCTAATTAACCTACCAGAATTGGTCCCTCTTTTTATTCGCAAATCTGAATCAACATTACCAAGGTACACTATCTAATAAATCGGTTGTAATTCGCCTAGTAATCCTTAAGAAGAATTGGTTCAAAGAAAAAGTTACCAATGGACAACAGATGACAGATAGCAAGAATTTGCTCCTTTGGCTTGTTGGGCCAGGTAAGCTAATGAAGAGTTAAATGTACATGTTCTAAGTTGAACACATCTTAGTGCTGATCAAAGACTAAATGTGCTCAGTAATTAATATGAATCAACATGTCTATATGGTGACCATTACTTGTCTGTAGTGACATGCATTTTACTGGTGGTTCTCTGAATCGATCACTACAGGCAAGTTTGAATGTAATGACCTATCTTAAATTTGACCTTACTTGAAACATACAAAATTTCCTTTTCCTTCAAAAAACCAATCATATTTACTACAAAAAAAAACCAACCAAGAATTCCACGGAAGTGGATGTGTCGCCTGCGCAGGAAGCTGGGAGATTAAGAAGAAATAGATACACTTTTCATTTCAAGAAATAATGTTTGACCTTCGGACCTGAAAAGCAATCCCAAGCAAGCACT
>JAUMHH010033681.1:0-10241 GCA_032359455.1 Chlamys rubida
ACTAGTTGTTGATCTCTCATTTAACTAGTTGTTGATCTCTTATTTAACTAGTTGTTGATCTACCATTTAACTAGTTGTTGATCTACCTTTTTACTTGTTGTTGATCTACCATTTAACTAGTTGATGATCTCTCATTTAACTAGTTGTTGATCTCTCATTTAACTAGTTGTTGATCTCTTATTTAACTAGTTGTTGATCTACCATTTAACTAGTTGATGATATCTCATTTAACTAGTTGTTGATCTCTCATTTAACTTGTTGTTGATCTATCATTTAACTAGTTGTTGATCTCTCATTTAAGTAGTTGTTGATATCTTATTTAACTAGTTGTTGATCTTCCATTTAACTAGTTGTTGATCTACCATTTAACTAGTTGTTGATCTTCCATTTAACTAGTTGCTGATCTACCATTTAACTAGTTGTTGATCTACCATTTAACTAGTTGTTGATCTCTCATTTAACTAGTTGTTGATATCTCATTTAACTAGTTGTTGATCTCTCATTTAACTAGTTGTTGATCTCTCATTTAACTAGTTGTTGATATCTCATTTAACTAGTTGTTGATCTACCATTTTACTAGTTGTTGATCTCTCATTTAACTAGTTGTTGATCTCTCATTTAACTAGTTGTTGGTCTACCATTTAACTAGTTGTTGATCTTCCATTTAACTAGTTGCTGATCTACCATTTAACTTGTTGTTGATCTCTCATTTAACTAGTTGTTGATCTACCATTTAACTAGTTGTTGATCTACCATTTTACTAGTTGTTGATCTTCCATTTAACTAGTTGTTGATCTGTTACAGAACGACAGTGCTCGGAATGTCACCAACAGCTGAAAACACCAATGCAAGTAACAGAAGAAGCTGAATGCACACCACCGGCAAAGAGGTCAACTGAAAACGATGACTCTTCAGAAAACTGATAATTCTGATAAGTGTAATATTTGACGATTTCTCAACCGCTTAGCATCACTTATCACAGTCATTGGATTATTTGGATAACAATATAATCGCAATTGTGTATCTGTGCTTAGCCAAGACAGCATCTATCTGAAACACGACCAGATGACGAAACGTTCAAGTATTATGGATTTGTGTCAATGTTCTGCTACGAAACATAACAAAAACAAGCCTGGAAGATGACTGGGGGAATATACTGTCATACTCAACATGTTCAAAGTGCTTCCGACATTCCATCAGTTTATAGTCTGTGTAACAGTGGATTCTCACGTATCAACAGATGGAATACGGATCAATCACTTCCCGCTACATCGAACGTTGCATGCTTTCCATAATCAGTGATATATTAGCCGATTGGCACGTGGATTATCTAGAGTATTGTATACATGTAAGTACAACAAGATGATACACTAGAAATGTTTATCCTCATAAATGATGATGATACACTAATGTTTGGTGATGAGTGGACTTCGTATCACATATGCATAAAAAAGGAATTCGCTATTATATATGGGATCTAGTTAGAGTAGTATGTGTGTGTCTTCACTAATTATATTTGACAGTATTATGTATTAGGAACTAAACACTGTTGTTGCACTTCCTCTTTCTATATATATGGGATCCCGCTGAATTTTTTGATATATTTTTTTCATAATTAATATTTAATATTTCATATTGTAATAATGTGCAGAAAACTAATTTGTGATATAGGATGAAATAATCTCATATCGTTTTTGATACGCTTTTTCACCCCACCCTGAAGAACGTTATATTTACCAGCGACACATTGTTCTGTATGTCAGTCTACTTTCAAACTAATGGTTCAAAGATTTATAACTTGCGTTAGATAGTGAAATAATATTGATAAACAGCGGGATCCTATTTTTTATGAACATGTTTTCTTGATGGCCAGTTTGTTATGTTTTCCGTCAATCATACAGTTTGTAATGTTTCCCGTCAATCATACAGTTTGTTATGTTTCCCGTCAATCATACAGTTTGTAATGTTTCCCGTCAATCATACAGTTTGTAATGTTTCCCGTCAATCATACAGTTTGTAATGTTACCCGTCAATCATACAGTTTGTAATGTTTCCCATCAACCATACAGTTTCGAATACATCTTATTTATCAATAGTTAATCCAGGAATGTCAGATCTGGGTAAATAACTAATAAATCGAAGGAGATCATGAACGGACGGAGCTCGTACATGTAAAACATACGTAACATTATAATGGAATTGATGTTTATAAAATACTGAAGAAACTAAAAAAATATATTTATGTATATTTCCTTATTCTAAATATACAACGAAAAATGAATGAAAGAAAGAAAGAAAAAAAGAAAGAAAGGAGGTGAGTAAACGAAATCCATCTGGCCTCATGAAACTGTATGCATAGCTCCTATTTTTGTTCTAACTAACAGTTGACACATAATGTATGTTCATACTCAATCTGGGTAAAACGTTTGTATAGAATTACATGCGTTATTCATATTAAGTTTGGCCCCAGTTTATAATAATAATTCTGAAATGTATGTATACCCGTATTTGTATAGGTCTAACCCTGTCTATAACCAAGTCTATCAATTATTCATAACAACTGTAATCTTATAACTGTAAAGTATTTGTAACAACGAATTAAATTTGGTGTAAGTTTGTTTGGAGGTTAACTTTAATAAGCAAGTTTAATTCTTCCGAGAACATGAATTCCATGAATAAGTCATAAATAGCATCACTTTCATAGCAAATATAAGTATTCGTAAGGAAGACCAGCGGCAAAGCTCGTGAAATAATAAACGCGCCAAAAAGAGTGATATATAGGAAACTATTTCTAAAGACGGGTTGTTGTTGTTGTTGTTGTTTGGGTAACACCATTTAAGATGGGTTGTTGTTATGTGGGTAACACAAATAAAAACGGGTTGTTGTTATGTGTGTAACACAAATAAGAAAAGGTTGTTGTTATGTGGGTAACACCAATAAAGAAGGGTTGTTGTTATGTGGGTAACACCAATTAAGATGGGTTATTGTTATGTGGGTAACACAAATAAGAAAAGGTTGTTGTTGTGTGGGTAACACCAATAAAAACGGGTTGTTGTTATGTGTGTAACACCAATAAAGAAAGGTTGTTGTTATGTGGGTAACACCAATAAAGATGGGTTGTTGTTACAGTGGGCAACATAAAAAAGATGGGTTGCTGTTATGTAGGTAACACCAATAAAGAAAGACTGTTGTTATGTGGGTAACACCAATAAAGAAAGGTTGTTGTTATGTAGGTAACACCAATAAAGATGGATTGTTTTATGTGGGTAACACCAATAAAGATGAGTTGTTGTGATGTGGGTAACACCAATAAAGATGAGTTGTTTTTATGTGGGTAACACCAATAAAGATGGGTTGTTTTTATGTGGGTAACACCAATAAAGAAGGGTTGTTTTTATGTGGATAACACCAATAAAGACGGGTTGTTGTTATGTGTGTAACACCAATAAAGACGGATTGTTGTTATGTGTGTAACACCAATAAAGATGAGTTGTTGTTATGTGGGTAACACCAATAAAGAAATGTTGTTGTTATGTGGGTAACACCAATAAAGAAATGTTGTTGTTATGTGGGTAACACCAATAAAGATGAGTTGTTGTTATGTAGGTAACACCAATAAAGAAGGGTTGTTGTTATGTGTGTAACACCAATAAAAACGGGTTGTTGTTATGTGTGTAACACCAATAAAGATCGGGGGTTGTTGTTACATTGGGTAACATAAAAAAGATGGGTTGCTGTTATGTAGGTAACACCAATAAAGAAAGGTTGTTGTTATGTAGGTAACACCAATAAAGATGGGTTGTTGTTATGTGGGTAACACCAATAAAGATGGGTTGTTGTGATGCGCATAACACCTAAAGAGGGTTTTCTACTATTTTTTCCCAGATTTATAGACACTGTACATGGAACATACCTTTGCTTGAAAAAGAATAGACTAAAAATTTTTCTCGAGAAATAAGGACATTTGAGAGTTTATTTGGCTCGCAGCCTCGTTGTTCACTGAACAACTCATGAATATCAATAATCGAGCGGATTAATTTTTATAGATTAGATATCAGTAAATTTGACAAATCATTGCTGATAACATATTCGTCATAGCAACAATCATAATATTTTGTCCTTGTCTTTGTTTTTATGTGGTGGTATACGCAGTACATTTGGGATTTCCAAAGCTTGTGATGTTAAGTATCTACACTGTATGACATATAGGTTTCTACGAATTGTTTTTTTTTCATGTCACACCATGTGTTTGTTGTGAAATTGATTTGTGTATTAAAGTGGGAGGTGTACTTTGTATAGATGTCAATATCTATGTAATGTTTTAGTACTTTATAGATGTTAATGTTTATATGTAGTGTACCTATGGTTGGAACATATTTTTTAAGATCCACATCAATTCATAGTACCATTCACATACCATCGTTATTAATCACTGAACAAAACTGCATGATATATAACGGAGGTTTTAAGTTTGAGGTTATTTATTTTATTGAAAAGTGCATAATTATTTTCCTTATGCAAACTATCTACAAATATGAATTTAATAAATTCAAGAATAATAAATGCTGTTCAATGTATTGGAGTGATAGAGAGAACATCTAACGATTGGTTTTATTTCTATAAATTATTTCTTAACTAAATAATGTTGTATATTAAAATAACCTCACGAGAACGTTACTCACATTACCGATCAAAATAATTAAACAAGCAAATAAGTGGATTAATGGATAAGTAAATTAATTAGTAAATACTGTTTCAACAGACAAGGATATATTGCTAACGGCACGATACTAAACAATCAAGACAGGGGCGAGAAGTAAAACAAATAAAAAAGGAAGGAAACTGAATAAACAGTAAAACAAGTTTATTTATCACTGAATTAACAGTAAAACAAGTTCATTTATGACTGAATTAACAGTAAAACAAGTTCATTTATGAATGAATTAACAGTAAAACAAGTTCATTTATCACTGAATCAACAGTAAAACAAGTTTATTTATCACTGAATTAACAGTAAAATAAGTTAATTTTTCACTGAATTAACAGTAAAACAAGTTAATTTATCACTGAATTAACAGTAAAACAAGTTTATTTATCACTGAATTAAAAATAAAACATGTTCATTTATGACTGAATTAACAGTAAAACAAGTTCATTTATGACTGAATTAACAGTAAAACAAGTTCATTTATGACTGAATTAACAGTAAAACAAGTTTATTTATCACTGAATTAAAAATAAAACATGTTCATTTATCACTGAATTAACAGTAAAACAAGTTCATTTATGACTAAATTAACAGTAAAACAAGTCATAGATTTACATATGTGGTGTAAAGTTATTGTAAATACTTCGTATCCTCTTTCCACAGCGTGAAATAAATAACAAATATCAAATGGGAAAGAAGTGAAAAACATATCAATATCATCAGGAACGAATCGGTATCTTCTAGTTCAGATTGCGTGAGTTGTTTTTGTCGGTGATCAAACGTTTATGTAATGAGGATTTTAAAATAATTGATATAATTCTATCATGAAAAAGAAAACTTAAGACTATGAAATCTCTTTTTGATCTGTCAAACGTGTATATGGTAGAACATGTGTACGTGAGCGGGTTTCTCCATTGGTTTGATAAGTAGCGTGTCAAGTGCCGTAATTCTACACCAATTGAAATAGCAACTATGTATGTCTGATGGAAAGGTGAGGGTCACATGTACAAGGAAAAAATAACAACATTGAGGTTATTCCGGATATTTAACATAGACGTCATTCTATTCATAAAGTTATTTTAGCCCTTATCAATAAAATAGTATTCACAGTTAGAGTGACTTCAATGCAATAGTTAATTCAAATTGTTTTTATTGTATAACATTTTTAACAGTATCTCAATGCTATAAGGGATTTTTGTAAGTCTTCTTTACTTATTGTGTATATATTAATGGTTATCTTTCTGTTTTATTTTGTGTTTCTTTTTTTTACCTTTTTCAATTATTATTTTTATATAATATTGCCGAACCAAAAATAGTATAGTTAACTAACTTACTACCTAAATTTGATTTTGGGTGACATGTCGTGAAAAGATCTGTCGTATCACATGATTTGGTATGGTGACATCCCTATCGTAACCTCCTGATGGGGAACTTTCTTTTAATGTATTTTGTCGTCATAAAGTAGATTCATAAACTTGTGTTGATTACTATGTTTTTTTTATGGAAGTAAGTAACGTAATATTTCTATATATTGGGAATCACAATGTGATTATTTCGATACTTTCATTAGATAAAACCGCCGCCAGGTTTACTTATAACCTTGAAATCATGATGTCATACTTTTAGTCGGTGACCTTACCTTGCCAATATCACACTATTCTTGGTGCTGTTTTCTCTCTGGTGTCGATGAAGATATGTATTAATACATCACACAGTCATCTCTTAAGCTTTGTTGTGATGACGGTTGAGATGGCTGTTCTCCTTCTGGTGACCTATTTTGTGATGTTATTCCGTTCAGTAAGTCATGCAATTCTATCAAAATGGTGAATAATACGTGTTAAATATTATTATTCACAGTTATCTGTTCTATGTAGATATTTAACTAAAACTTGTATATATTATGTGCTTGTATATATAAAAATTATTATTATGACTGAATTAATGTTATATTTCAGTAGGCAAACACTGGAATAAAATTGTTTTTGTTATTAATAAAATGTCGTTGAAATTGTATTTGCCTTCCTGAGTCGTATTCATTCATCTTGTTGAATCCTGGTTTTATTCAAAAACAATATACCATCCAGGCCTGTTCAACTTATTTTGCTTCAAATTAACAAAGAGAGGAATAAGGAAGATAACCTACATTAATATATGACGGGACCTATTTGATAAGGGCTAAACTATCTTTGTGTGATAATTGCGATCAATAAGCCAGTGGAAAGGGAAACAGAAATAACAGGAAGCATCTTTAAAATATAGTTGGCGTAGTGATCAACAATACATTAAATGGAAAAGAGAAATTAGGGAACTATTTTCAAAATATCGAAATTGATATTTGACACGTCAGAAATTTCAAAATCACAAAAAACATACCAACATAAAAAACCGCACCATATTGTGTTTCTGCAGTAAATAGATAAATGACTTGTACGTGCATTATAAAGACAATGTTTTATCGACTACATTTGCCTTTAAATAGTATTGACAATGATAATAATAATAATAATAACTTAAAAGCTTTTCAACATTTCTGAGAACTATTCCATTTAAAGTTTAGAGTATCTCAGCAAGTTTTTATATAAAGAAATTATGATAGGAAATACAAAGTACGAAATTTCCTCAATTACTGAAACCCGGATATTGTACACTCTCCTATTTTGCCGTTATAGGGTTTTCCAACATCATTAAACTCAACAATAATAACAGAGCTTTTATCAACAATATATTTATAAACATTGTAAAGTAATTACTGCTCTGAATGTATGCATGTTGAGGAGTTTGAAACAGCAACTTGTTTTAAATGCAATTAGTCTCTTCGGCGATCTTGTACATTTACATGTTCTTGATATAATCAGTATCAAAGGACGCCCTGAAGAACCGGCGCAAATCACCCCAAACAAAGGAATGAAAACAGCAGGACATACTAAAACAAAGGAACGACAGCAACATGAACTGTGGAGACATCAAGACAAATGAACGACGACAACAACAGAAACATAATTAGTAGACATAAAATCAAAAGAAAGACATAATAGGCCTAGCCTGCTCTTCCCATGTAATCGCGTTGTTTTAATATAATATTTCGAAATGAAAACATACCTTTATATTCAAACATAATTTCATTAAATTAAATTGTTTAATGATGATTAATAAATCAGGGTTTATACATTTGCCAAAGTTATGTATTCATTGATAAATTATATGCAGAGTTAATTAACTACTTTATGATATAACAGTTAAATAAACGGATGAAAAATAAAATATATTATAATGAATAAAGTACACAAGAGTGAATCAAGTTAGTAAAATAAATGAATGACAAAGCTGAATATAAAAAAAATATGAATATATTGTTTTGTATTTTGCTAAATGCCGTTAGTAAAGGATATTCCTGAGACAGTCTTCTTTGCTGATGTTATGACTGAACAAATAATGAAACCAGCAGTAATATTGGCTCGCTGGTATAAGGGAAAACACTGAATAAATATAGCAAACATGAGTTTGTATATTATGGTGGCATATATATAATTTGGGTCCAAAAATGTGAGAAAAGTTATAACCTCAGACCAAAGCAGCTTTCGTTTATTGTATATCCCAACATGAAACTCGCTTTCATGATGAAAATTTCTTGATTGAATAATTTGAACGTAACGAAATCATAAACACGAATAAATGCAGGCATTTAAAGATAATCGCTATTTTTAAAGACTAGAGTGAATATTATCTTGACTGCAGGAACAAAAATAAACAGATGTTTGGAATACGATTCATCAGTTTGGTATGAATAATAAAGACGGAGTTTCTTTTAAACACAAGCATGATTTGAAAACTGATTTTCCGAAATTTCGAAAACGTCTGTTTCCTTTGTCGAGTAAAGAGTGCAAATGACCGATGTCTCGACTCTAAACAACCGACACTGTTGAAAACAATACACTAAGCCACAGTGGACCGAATCGAGTAAAATCAGCTGTCAAAAATCATAGAAACATTTCGCCCACCTGCACTTTAATACTGCAGGAAGTCAGGGGACAGGTAACATGGCTATCCATTTCGGTCTTAATAAAGGTATGTTTACGGTAATGCAGTAGGTATTCCAATTTGAACTTCCTGATATACCTTGAATCCGATCTATTTATAAACCTTACTCAGATATCAGGAAGGTGTTACAGGTGAAAATGTGATAGATAGTTGTTGATAGCACTAAGATCGGATTGTCTGTCTACTGTGGAGGTAAGTATATTCTCTTGCTTCAAATTATATTTGTTTTGAATTTCGATCGAACTACATTCCCATTACTTAATTGTTTTGAGCCTATAATATCCACACTTCATCAATTGAAAGTGTGTTTGCTCGCTAAGACACTTGGGTACAAGATGAGTTCTAGTTTAAAAACTTAACATGGATTGTGAATCCATGATAACACTGGTACTTCATTTTAAATAAAAACATTTGTTAAAACTATGCATTGTGTATTTACACGGTATTCAGTATTTTTGGCTAGTATTGGTGTAATAATTTACTGAGATTGAGATTTAAATGAGAGATACAATGATACGTGTGGTAAAACTGAGACTAGGTCATAGGAGTGGGCTCTTACAGAACGAGTAGGCTTTTTGTCGAGTAATCTAACACAATTATTAATATCTGTATACGGTAGTGGCTTACCTGGTGTACAGGATAAACGCCTTACGTTTGGGATGATATAGAATTTATGTTTACTTCTGAACTTTTGATCGAATGCAGTTCACTTTTAATACATGTTGTATGGACATTTTTAATACACTCACATATTCTCTGTTTAAGTAAACGTACTTCCCGGTAGAAGTTCACTCTATGGCGTAGATTCGTAGGGACTTTTCAATATTTATAAACAGATTGAACTGCACAGCTGATGTGGTATAGATTCTCTCTTCATATTATCAGAACATTTACTTGACATTTTGTCGATTTAAGTAAAAGAATATAACATATACAAGTGTATAGTTAAAATGCTAATTGAAGAAGAAAATGCCTTTCTGTTATCAATATATCAAATACAGAATGATGTAATTCATCATTATTTGTTTGTTTGTATATTGTTAATTAATGATCTTGATATGGACAATTGAGTTTGATATAATGACAGGCCAAAATGTGCAGAAAGCAAATAAGTGTAATACTTTATTTTTGAGTAAAACGACATAACACGTCGATTTTCCTGTTATTCATGAAATAAATATTGTGTTCCAACCAGTTCGTCGCCAAACACCAATATATCAGTCACGATATTGTTTTTCATTTTTGCAATAGTATTACTCTTTAATTAATTTGTGTCACTTATATCTAATCAGGCAATGGATGTTGGTAAAAAAAAACAGGCTATTTTTTTGAGGTGCATGAATTAATAAGGGCTGAGTAACACATTAAACATTAAAGTTGTGTTTTGAATTCAGATAAGTGAGTTGTTTATGGGTTGATATTCCGTCTTTTCGTATTGCAGAGTTATCTGCTCTTGTGAGCAGGTATTGATTGTTACGTCATTTGTTTCTGAGAG
>JAUMHH010033692.1:0-10241 GCA_032359455.1 Chlamys rubida
GCTGAACGGTCGACAATGTTGGTGGTATCAAAGTCAGTAAATGATTTGGCACGGATGTTCCTGCCTTGTTTGCGGGCGGTCAGGTATCTCTGAGGTGACTTTGTAGTAGTAGGACAGCCTGATGTTGCGGCGCCTCTCCTTGATCAAACTTGAGCTTACCAGGTAGTTTAAATATGAACCTTAAGTTTCAGAAATATCCAATATTTCACCTGGAAACCTTCATCTCTAGGTAATGACAACAGTATATGAACTACCTACATGCCTTTTGAAAGTGACCCACAATAACTTTAGTGTCCTTGATTCCATAAATAGTTATATTCTTACAGGCCTTTCTTGCCCACAAGCACAAGTTTCTGTTGCCACTCAAACTTTATACACGGCATGCTTCCTTACAAAGTGCTTGTTAGGGATTGCTTTTTAGGCGCAAAAGTCAAGGTTACTGTTACCATAAATATAATATTGGTTTCTGCAAAACAAAGCTCAAATGGGATGATGTTTTACACTTACTTATTTACTGAAAGTGTTTCATAAAGTTTCATATGTCTGTAATTTAAAGGTCTATAGGTCTCTGTAACAATAAATAGAGATTTGTTTCTGCACCAAATAGAAAATAGGTTTCCACACTGTAATTCTAGTGAGCAGATAGTACTAAAACATAACTGTTTACATACAGATAAGGCTTGCTTGGGATTGAAGTCAGATGACTGTCAATTAGGATAAATAGAAAATCTTCATCAGTAACATAGTTAATTTCAATATTGTAATCCATCCCTAAACACACAACAATCAATGGGGCATTGCTATTGTATAGTCGTACTAGTGAGGACTTCAATTTTGTATGCTGCACCTTTACTAGCAAAAATGTGAGGTATTTATATTGTGTCTGTCATGATGTACTATCTGTTAACTTTAGGTAAGACGTGTCTGTCTGTAGATTGTTTGTATATTTTTATTTTTTTTCTAATTTTCTTTTCCTGTGTTGTAGGTAAGACATGCCTGATGTCTGTGGTAAGACATGTGTATATGATATGTTTCTTTTCCTGTGTTGTAGGTAAGACATGCCTGATGTCTGTGGGTGAGAACTTTGCACCAGGCAGTCCAGACTCCTGGCTGTCTGAGCATGAGAGTGTAGACTACAATGTCTTCTACGGTAACATGAACTCGGTGATGTTCCATAATGATGTGCATAGTTGTCAGTTCCTCAAGGAGATGAAGGTGCTGTATGATGATGGCCAGTTGACAGATGTGACCTTAAGTGTGGATGGCCATAAACTGCCCGCCCACCGTGTGGTGCTGGCAGCGGCTAGTCCATACTTCAAAGCTATGTTCACACTGGACCTGAACGAGAGCAGACAAGATGTGGTGGAACTGTTTGAGGTCGACTTTGAATCAGTAAGCCAGGTTGTGTCCTATGCATACACAGGGACCCTGGAAATTTGTCAGCAAAATGTTCAAAACCTGCTGACGGCAGCTTCATTGTTTCAGGTAATACCTGTCCAAAAGGCGTGTGCGAGGTTCCTAGAGACACAGTTAGACACCAGTAACTGTGTTGGCATTTACTGCTTCGCCCAGGCTCATAGCTGCCTCTCTCTCCAAGTCAAAGCTCGAGAGCACATTGAAAAGAACTTCATGGATGTTTTTCAGTACGAGGAATTTTTACGGCTTCCCAAGGATAAACTTATGGAAATTGTTGCCAGTGATGAACTTAATGTTGACAAAGAGGATATTGTCTTTGAAGCTATATTAGCATGGGTTGGAGCTAAGGAGGAGGAACGCACAGCTTTAATGGGACAGTTAATGCCACATGTTCGATTTGGTCTCATTTCTTTACGTTTTATGCAAGAAAGGGTATTAAAAAGCAATTTAATTCTTAAAGACCAGGGTTGTGTTTCTCTACTGCAAGACCTGAAGGAGTTTGAAAGCAATCCTCATTCTTACCAGGGGGAGAACACATTCAGCTTGTCGTTACGCTCTGGTATGATCAAACCAGAGCACTGTATGTTACTGCTGGGAGGAACAGAGAACCGCCGACCTTACATCAACTGTTACAACCCCCTGACAAGGGAGTCTTTTTTCATGGATGACTTCCCTGTGTCTAGGAGATATGGAGATTTTGATGTGGAGAGTCTTGCTGGTGTTGTTACCGACAAAAACCTCCTGTTTGCTGGGGGCGGGAACTATATTTACCACTCTGACAGCTGTGAGCACTTCGACTCCGATGATTCCTTAGATGAATTTGAGGAAAGGGTTGTGAGTAAGGATTTTTATCGCTATGACAATGATCACAACAAGTGGGTGGCATTGGCACCCATGTTATTCCCAAAATCAAACTTTTCTCTGGCTTCTTTGGGTGGAAAGGTATACTGTTTTGGGGGTTTGACAGAGAATCAACATCCCACTGAAATCATTGAAGTGTATGACATTGACAAGAATCGGTGGAGTTACCAGGGCATGCTCCCAACGTCACTGGTGGATCTGTCCTGTGTTGTCCATGATGAGCACATATTTCTTCTGGGAGGACGTACAGGTGTTGGTGCCCATAACCTCGTTGTTATGTATCACCCTGTCAAAGGCCAGTGGATCTCCAGACCTGGAATGCTTACTCCCAGGTTCAATTTTGGTGCATGTGTGGTTGATGAAGAAATCTACATAGCTGGTGGTCAGATCTATTCCCAAAGTTCTCACACTATCAACAGGCAAGCTCTCAAGTCTGTCGAGATATTCAGTATGAAAAACAACCAGTGGCGTCCAGGCCCTGAACTGCCAGAGGCAATATACAATGTAGGACTTGCTGTTGTAAATATGGCATTGTATGCGTGTGGCACTACAGAGAGTTCACGGCTAACGCACCCAACATATCGCAACATCGTGTGTCGGCTCGACTTCAGTCGGGGACAGTGGGACATTATAGAGCAGACTCTTTGTGACAGCAGGAACTACAGCTGTATTGCTGCCAAGCTCCACACCAGGAAGCTTTCACAGGTATTCCGTCCCGACGTAGACACATAACCGTGAGATTTATCCTCAGTCGCATTACCATGGTAACATACCTGATGTTACAAAGCCTTAACCATGACCACCAGTCACATTATCAGGCCTAAACTTGCTGTACATAACCTCCTGCATCATTCAGGACTCATTATGAGAAGTGTCATTCATGACTTTAAACTGAAAAAAATACCTGATACAAGTAGCTTCCGTTTCCCTTTGTTATTGTTTGTGTAAGTTATATAACTAAGTACATTATTTGTTTTTCCGTTCATCACAAGGGGGAACACTGCATCACTATATATTTCAGAGATGCCATAGAAATACCCCCAGGTAACCCTTACAGTAACTACAGTACTTTTCCTGGGCAGATTGGTCTGTGGTTAGATAAAGTTTTCTCCACAAAGATGACAAATTAATTCAGCATGGATGTAATGTATGGTTATTAAAAGTGAAATAGATTTTGTCTTGTACCTGTAGCAGATTTGTTTAAAAATTTAAGTACAAGTTGGTGAAGTATATGTATATGACATGAATACATACTGGGGTCTCCTACTTTTTTGGCTCCTGTGACAAGCTAGACTCCACACATTCAGGTGCGTAGCTGCCTATACGCTGGTACACGCAGGGGCATCCACCAAACAGAAACACAAAACAAAGTCAGTGTTAATTTATTGTAACCCACTTGTCGCCATACCAAAGACATGCCCTTTACCGCTCCGGAATGAATCCAGTCCAAATAAGGGCTAGCTACACCCCTGATATTACAGGAGAGGTCTGTGAAGCTAATGGCATAACTTTAGTAAGGGAAGGAACTCTTGAATTCTTTGTAGTGTTTTGCTAAAAGTTGTATCCACTATTAACTCATGGGTGCTCACTGCTGTGAATGAAAAATTATAGTGCTAGTTTGATACCGTATTTGATATACTTTATATATACTGGTGATACTAATGTTTATATTTAAAGAGGTTGGAACAGCTAAACTACACAAGAATATTGTATATATTTATATGTATATATACAAGGAATGTGACCACTTTTGTAACTTGCAGGGTAAAATTGAAGGTATTCAAAACAATATTTTATTCACAGCATATCTATCTCATGAATTTGTTGTGATTGATCTGGAGGTAACACTCTTACAGGACTTGTTACAATGTTTGTTGTATATACAAAGTCTTATCCCCCCCATTATATTTACAATATCAACTATTGTAAAGATTGATCTGAAAGGTTGCAGAGGTGGCTTCTACTTCACTTTGATACCTTAATCTTTAGTATTGTCGTTATGCTTCGTCTATTTACAATATTACAGAGGAGGCTAGATTACTATGAGGCTAGCAGATTGGCGACGGCCAAATTATAGAGGCTAGCAGTTTAGAGGAGGCCAAATATGACGAGGCTAGAATGACATGTATATATGCTTGTCTAGTTCAAAATGAAATGTTTGATAAATGTAATTGAAATATGTTGAATGTCGAGGTAAATTGCATGGTGTGTTGTTAATTTGTAGTACAATATATAAATCCAGGTATATATTTTATATCTGCTTACAAACAGTTGATATTGTTTCCAAGCGACCTGGGAATCCTCCACTTTTATATCTTGTATGTGATGTACCTTGTATGTGATGTACCTTAGCTTGTATGTGATGATGTACGATCATTTTGTAATTAAATCAACGGAATTTACATCCAAGCGCACTAAACTTCATTGTGGTCAGGATTCTCCATCTCGCTTAAGGAACTTGATGTTTTTTTATTTCAGATTTTCTGTATTTTATATTTGTGACCAGATTTTCTTTTTTAAAAAAGAAACATTTTGAATGCAATACATTCTCTTGTATCTTTATGCCCTTTGCCCCAAATATTTTTATACCTGTATGTAATACACATTCCACGATAATGTCTCATTTGTGATAAAATAAAACAATTTTTATGAAAGCTCTTTGTTGTCTCACTTGTGATAAAAACAAATGATATTAATTATCTTGTTGACACCAAAGTATGGACAACAGATAGTAAGACACCTGGACACTTGCCATACTTATCTGCTCTTGTGAGCAGGTATTGATTGTTACATCATTTGTTTGTGAGAGTAACGTCATCAATTTTTGAGAAAACAACGTACTTTTCTCACAGAAACCAATGACGTAACAATCAATACCTGTTCACAAGAGAAGATAACTCTGCAATATGCAAAGACAATATGCAAAGACGGAATAATATCAAAATTATGATGGGTAGAGTAAACAAGGTTTGGTATAAGTTCCAAATTTAACATATTGACAGCAAATAAAGAGCATAACACAACGTACAGTGTTAAATGTACATTTAATTTCATGATGGTACAGTTGACAAGAAATTTTATAGTGAACATTTTTAAGACCAGATAAATTCTATGGAATTTTAATACATACATTTAAACTTCCAACTTGTGTCTGTTCACCACTAACATGATGCAAGTTATATATTATGTAGATCCCAGTGTAAAAGTAAATTCCCATAAAATTATTATATAACACTATAAACATTTTTACAATGGAAAATCATTACCTATATACATTGTCCATGTATAAACAAGTGACACTCCAAATCTATGTACACAAGACATTGTACCAGCAACATCAGCACAAAACACGACATATATCAATATTAATGTCCGGCTAGCACACCAAAGCTCTCTCCTAATTACATTGAAAGTTCTCAAACATCTACATGTATCTATATATATACTGCATGTTTTAAGTTGATGTGCATTAGGTTTCTCTCAAAGTTTTTAATCTTAATAAAATCTTCAAATACACATGTGTATGCCTGATTCAGTGGTAATACCTGACGAAATATCATCTGTTAGTATCTCACCTAGAATAAAGTGCTCATACCTAGCTATTGAATTTATTTAATTTTTCAATAATTCTTTATGTAATTTAACAAAAATTACAGGATTTGATTTTACTAAAAATTCATTTCCCTTGGACTCTAAACCCAGGTATATGAAGCATTCAAATTTGCCAGTTCATACATATTAATATTAAAACGAAATACATCTGACAATTTTGTTACTGTCCCTGCAATACCTCTGGCATTTGAGATAGGGAAGTGTTCCGTCTCTTCTGTTTGGTAATGCAAGAGAATTTGAGTTTGACAAGATGCACTAGTGTATTTACTTGTAATTCTCCAGGATCAGTTGTTCTAAAAATCCATCTGTTACTGTTACCTGGAATTGTTGGGATGTGATGTGACAATCTATGGCCGAGCTAGACACACAGATTAAAGTACTGGTGAGAAGCTATGGAAGCACCTTGATATCACAGATATGGTTAAAACTCGCTTTTTCTCATACATTCTGTTGACGTTGTGGCTTTGAAATGAGAATATTATATATATTTGATGGTCTAATCATCCTTTCAGGAGGTGTTTGTTTTCTAGACCCACAATAGTTTTTCTGTAGTAACACTTAACTTAGTTTAACCCAAATAGGTTTTGTTTACAGAATGGTTCCACCCGAGTTATCAAAACCATCCAAACAATCTTTCAAATATGAAATAATTCTCTCATGAGATGTAGATATGTATCACTTGTTTTGCCACACAGTGATCTGGTAGTGACCTCCATCTTACGCCTGGAATCATGTTCATGTGTAATCCTTAGACGTCTGAATCCAGGTACATGCAAGAGTAAGTGACCATATCATTCCAAATTCGTTGAGAAGGATTTAGACAGCAATGTTTATGACGAGGAGGATCAGGCCCCGGTGTATAGGGACAGGAAGTAGATGTAGAGGAGGAACACTGGGTACAGAAGGAGAGGCCGCTTGTGTTGGAGTTCCTGTACACACAGCAACGTGCCAGCACTATATGCCGCCCACACTACTCCACACAGCTGTAAAAACAAACAGATGCATTATACAGTAACATGTAGGCAAAAACACGCCAATCACACCACCATGCCAGCACTATACGCCCCCCACACTACTCCACATAGCTGTAAAAACAAACAGATGCACTATACAGTAAAACACGCTAATCACACACAGCAACTCCCCCCACTACAGCTGTTAAAACAAATTGATGTAATGTCATACAGTAACATGTTGTTTGTAAAAATGAAATGACCATGTTGTACAATCTTATGATCATTATCCAACTTCAAACAGAGAAACACGCAAGGTAAAGGTGCTTCATAAAATTGTAAAACTGAAGATCCAGATAGAGGCTGTCCAATCTTCTCTGATACATACCTTTAATAGTAGGCCAAGATAGTGGAGAGATCTAAATAGAGGAAGGATGGACGCTGTGATGACCAGTGGTAGCACAGAGTAGCCAATCACGCCCAGACACTGCGAGTAGCTCACCTGTAAATACAATAGGGCTACAGGTATAAAGGGTACTAGCATGATGTCAAACCAATAAATACACACAATATGATTACAGGCAACAACTTTCCAGTGTTCAGTCATGCCTACTTAAAGTGATCGATGGCAACAACTCTCAAATGTGCCAATATACCTTCATTGGAATATTTAACCATATCCACTTCCAAACTTTTCATATCTTTGATTATAAAATTGTTATACATATTGATTTTAAAATTGTTCATACACATTAACATGAATAAGTACAAAATAATTTACTGTGATATTAAAAACAATACTTCATTCATTATTTGTCTAAGGACAACCACAATTGCTTTTGTTGAAATGGTATCACTAGGGATCATATACACTTACTACACCTCCAAGTATCTTAGCTAATAAAATATTATGAGTTATGAGAGAACAAAATATCTTTATGCACTCACTTCACCCTCACGTATCCTGGCTAATGAAAATATGATGAAGGAACCAAATATCCTTATACACTCACTTCACCCCCAAGTATCCTGGCTAATAAAAATATGATGAGGGAATCAAATATCCTTATGCACTCACTTAACCCCCAAGTATCCTGGCTAATAAAAATATGATGAGGGAACCAAATATCCTTATACACTTTCTTCGCCTTCAAGTATCCTGGCTTATGAAAATATGACGAGGGAACCAAATATCCTTATACACTTACTTCACCTCCAAGCATCCTGGCTAATAAAAATATGATGAGGGAACCAAATATCCAAATGGTGATGATCCATGATACTACCTGTAAAACAAGAAATATACTTATAATTAAACAAGTCAGACAGTAGAGTGTTCATGCATGTGGTTGAACGAGTCAAATGGTGGAGTGTTCATGTATGTGGTTGAACGAGTCAAATGGTGGAGTGTTTATGTATGTGGTTGAACGTGTCAAATGTTGGAGTGTTCATGTAAGAAACAAGAATATGCAGCAAAGCTGCTGGAAGCTATGACTCTGGTCCCTTTGTCAAGCTAGTCATAGCTCAACAAAGGAATTAGTCAATATTGAAACGTTGCGACAGGTTTCATACATACATTGTTTGTGCAGAAAGTAACATTTTGATTGTACTGAAATAAACATTTATAAATCAGATGATCAACTCAACAAAAAACGCTAAGACCTCACCCTGAACTGTCCATACAGTGATACCAGAGAGTACAGGAGAATGACAACCAGTGGTCCCCAGAAGTCGGGGCTTTCTCTCACTACGTGTCGGTTAAACCCAAGCTGAGGCAGAGGAAACAGCACACACCGCAGTTTATAATAAATGTCTTTCACATCAATGTCAAGAGCCTCTCTATCAAAAAAAATATGAATTTTATTTACATATGATATATATACATCCTCTATAGAACATGACTGTAGTTGATATCTGTCACATATAACAGCTTTAGTTTCTTGTCTTGTTACCCAGAATGTTATGATGTAGGCCAGCATTACATATTACTGTCCGAGTTGATACAATGTATATATGGTTTTCTGGTTTTACATTCTAAACGCTTTGAGAAACAATGAAAAAACATGCATCAACATTTATATGTTTAAAACCAAAGTATTGGTGACATTTTGATACGAGTTGCTATGTATTTTTTACCATGACAGTGTTAGGTTTCTAAATCAAGACATGAATATCTGCATCCAAGACCTAAGTTAACCCTTTCACCACTGTAGACCATAATGGAACAATCCAGATCAATGCATGGTAGAGTCTACTAAAGTTACACAGGGGTGAAAGGGTTAAGAGCTGTACATGTTCACAGCTTCATGACAAAGGCAGTCCTATGACTTACAACAATGGCTGTTTATCCTCTTCATCCAGATCCTCCTCTTCAAGCAGCCAGGAAAATCCTTTTTTGTCCAAAAACTGTGATGCGGCTCCTCGAGGTCGCACTCCATAGGCAGAATCTGATGGTGTTAACTCTGCAGCAACATCCATAGTACCCTCAACTGTGTTAGCCCCTAAAGTGAGTAACACATATTTCATTAGCATTTAAAATAAAAGAGTAAAAGTAAACAAAAATGTGTCGGGAATATCTATTCTGACACAACTATGCAAGGACCATGTATACGTACAGTAGCTGTAGATGTTCCTCTACTGAATTAAAACAGTATTGACCTATTCTCTCAAATAAATCACAGGAAGAGCGATCTTTAAAATTAAGTCATTTAGTATAGTTAATATAGTCAATTACTATATTGCAGTTGTTGAATGACAAAAAACGTACAACTGTATGTAGGAATGTAACCTCTTGCACAACTTGCTTCAAAGATGATAGTATTTTAGCATCGTTTTTTGCTGTAAATAAATTTCACAGTGTGCTATTTTCGGGGTACAGACGTTTTGGTACTTTGTCATTTCGGTAACAAGATGTTTCATTACTTATATAAGACGTTTTGGTACTTCTTAAAGTTCGTTTCCATATATATTAAACACTGTTTTCATTACATATATTAAACATTATTTTCATTACATATATTAAACATTATTTTCATTACGTATATTAAACATTATTTTCATTACTTAAACTAACGATTCAACTTTGTACTTTGTTTGCTTTTTGTGTCCTGTGTGTTGCTGATTTTATTTTTCAAGATTTTTTAATATTTTCCATCTTTACAAAAATAACCTAAAAATCCTTTTCTAAGACTTAGGTACCTAAACGTCTAGGATTCCTATATTTTTCATGTTTGGCATGAAAGTCCTTTCATGTTTGGCATGAAAGTCCCATCATGCAGTTATTAATATTAATGTAGAGTTTATGTCAGTTTGCATACACTTGTAAGTCACATGATGGCAACATTAAGCTTTTCTCAGTTTTACTTTAATATGATAACAGTAATGGTAGAATCTGTTCAT
>JAUMHH010033703.1:0-10241 GCA_032359455.1 Chlamys rubida
CCGATTTTTGATAAGGATATTTGAATATGACTTGCCAGGGGGTTGAAATTTAGGGTGACTATTACATCTTTTAGGGGCCTTGTTGAACCTTAATATTTAGTTTCTCCCATCTTGTTTCGAGGCGAATACATATTTCAGAATGGACAAAATCCCAAACGTCAAAAGTTCAGGAATCGTCGATAATGTCCTGTAAGTTTAAGGGAGATACAACTTCTGCACCACAGTCAACCGTGAAAATTACAAAAGAAGAAGGTTTTTATAGGTTTTGCCTGTCGTCCAATTCGTTTTATATCTTATAATGATCTGAACACCAAGATATTCTGAAATGGAAAATATTATTCTGCTGACCAAAATGTCAATTAAATGATGTCATATATCACATTGAAGTGTACTCATTAACATTTAACATAAGAGGCCCCCGGTTGGCAATTTTTTTATCGGGTATAATTATGCTGACTGATACAATGTACTTGTCAGAAGTATTGCGTTAACCCCTAACATTGTTGGAGTAATTGAAATGATGTCACGTTTCACAACATCAACCAATATAGTGTAGTTTGTGAAGCTAGGGTTGGCTTGTGGTATTGGGGAAAAACCAGGCAAAGTCTTTAAAATCTGTTGTGCATCTTTATTCCATGCATGATTAAAATGAGAATAATGCATGATTAAAATGAGAAATGAAAAAGTCCCTAAGATATAAATAATTAAAAATTGTTACAAATAATTCCTATTTGAACATGCCTAGAATAATTACTCAACATCTAAATATTTTGAAACATTTGTTTTTATGTATTCCCAAATCAGAATTTAGAAGCAAAAAAATGTAATAGCAAAAAAATGTAATTCTTAAACTATTGATCACCTGATGCAAATAAGACGTGGGGAAGTGTTATCCCACAAAACTTTTCTCAGTTTCTGGCGTAGGCAGATTTGAGAGAAGAACTGTTATTTAACTATTGGTTCCTGTTTTACAGAGCAAACGACAGAAAACTATGAAACACAAGCAGCTGCAATACCAGGAAGATATTTACACCAAGGCTCCTCATTCTTTCGTGTTCAATAGGGGACATGTTGGTAAAAATGTCGTACAACTTATAAAGGATATGCGCAATGTGATGGAACCTTTCACAGCCAGAAATCTCAAGGTAAATATATTGATAGATAGAAACAAGATAGAGTGATGTTGGTGTTATATTTACATGTACCAGATTAGCTGCGATAGCGTAGCTTCTGATGACGAGATTTTTTTTTTATATATTGCATCGTCAGACCTGGGGCAGAGGAGGCCGGGAATAACAAGTACCAGATATGTATTTCATGGCTGTAGCACAGTTGGCCAAGGTCACTTCCGTTGACCAGATGTCTCAGTTCGGTTAGAGTGACAGTATAACAATGTGAAGTCAAGGGTACAAATCCCGGTCTAGTTCCGCTAAATTTTTACAATCAGAACACACTTATTGATTATTTCATGTCTATCTCTTGCGTACCGCAAGCTATGGTTTTCTATTCGGAAATGATTTATTAAAGCTATAGCCATGCCAGAAAAAACAGTATGTCAGTTTTTGGCTATGGTATGGGGATCCTTAACTCATTCACCCCTAAAATTTCACAATGGACTATTCCAACCTTTGAATTGGAAGAGTTCAAATGTGTCTTCAGGGGTGAATGAGTTAAATGAAATGCTGGCAAGAAATGCTATGTTGAGCCTCTAGTTTTTATTATCAATAATAGTTATGTGACTGGTCCATACAAAATGACAATAATCTTTTTTTCATTATTGTCGTAGGCAAGAAAGAAGAATTCTATGAAAGACTTTGTGAACATTGCTGGTGTGTTAAATGTCACACACTTCCTGATGTTGAGCAAAACAGAAATAGCAACCAATCTGCGGGTGGTGCGGATCCCTAGGGGCCCGACTATGACATTTAAGATTCACAACTACTGCCTTTGTAAGGATGTCATTTCGTCCCTGCGGAAGCCAAACCAGGAACGGAAACAGTTTCAGTATCATCCTTTGTTAGTGATGAACAACTTCGGTGGCGATGAGATGCATACCAAACTCCTATCTTCAATGTTCCAGAATATGTTTCCTTCCATAAACGTCAATAAGGTAAGTAATTTTACAACCTGAAATATTTCCGTGGGTAATTTTTCTTCGTGGTTTGAAGCTATTTAGATTGTTTTGTAGAACAAACCTTTGTGAATAGCCCATATAAACAAACAATAGAAAATAAAATGTCAAGTTTAATTTGTTGTAGTTATTTTCGTGGTTCTGTAGCAACCAAGACAACCAGAAATTTTTGAACACGGCAAACATTTCTGTGTTGTACAATTAGAAATAGCAGTATTAATTCAGTCATACTTTTACTTTATCTTTGCATGAAGATGAAGGTATGCTCGAAAAAGTATGGGGTCACTGCCCAACCATGTGGGTTTTCTACGGGTACTCCAGTTTCCTCCCACATTAAGACCCACCCACCCCCGCAAGCTAACATCCGAGCCAACAAGAGTGATCAATATAAATTGATAAAAGTTGTTTCGAAATTGTTGTAAATTTATTGCAAGGATATACACATCTACATGTGAATGTATCGTCTGTCCAAAACTTGTGCTGTGTGCGTTGTCAGATGAAAAGAGGTTCCCTAACGAGTGCTACTTGGTAATCATGCTTACTGAGTGTCTTTTTACAGCTGAAAAATTAACTAAATACACTTAGATAAACAGAAAATCAAGCTATCATGAGTTTAAGGACTGCTTTTGCCCATATCATCCATGCTATATCTCGCCGTTGGAAATTCCAAAGGTTGGCAAGTATTTTTTCCCAGTCTTTGCAACCAACTCAATAAGTGCATTTTAACACGTGGGACTCATTGAAAGTTGATTGGGTTTAGAAAATTACTTCAAAAATTTCTTCTTCAGGACATATCTTTTAGTTACCTATGTGCAAGTATTGAAAATAAAAGTTTCATGATTCTATTTCACTAATTCAGGTTGACTTGAACACTATAAGACGATGTGTACTACTGAGCTACGATCCAGAAACCAAGCTGATAGAATTCAGGCACTAGTAAGTATCAAATATAGTGTAAATATTAAAAAATAATGGATCAAGCTCCAAACAATTGTGGGGGTGGTCTGGGGGGGTTGGAATAGATAGAGTAATCTTCTAATGATGTCTCTTTGGCAGCATAGACACATTTTGAATGAGCTACTCAATGCTATTCTGCTGTTTTCTGATTTTTCTGATTGCAGTGAATGAAATATACTATACATGTTCTGATTGGTCAATAATAAAAGAGATATCTTCATATTATGACATATGTCACTTTTGATATCTGTCACAGTGTAAAAGATATCAGTTTTATGAAGTTTGTTTAATCCAATATCTTGCAAGCAAGCAAAATGTAATAATTGTCCATTTAATACTTTTGTGGAGGTGAATATGCGGTTATATACATAGACCTAAGAAAGTGATATTCACCCAAATAAATGTCCTTTATTGTTGTATAAGAAGCTAAATGAAGTTTAAATCATTAAAAATATGGAACGTATGAGAATTGTTTGGATGAAAGTTCTGTATTTGGCAGAGAGCATTGTGACTTTACAGTTGAAATGACATCATAAAGTGAATATTGCCGTATATACTGTTTATGAAAGTAGTACCACCCAGTCAATATCACAAATCACTGACCTCCATGTGATTATGATCCAACCAATGAGGCTGTAGGGAAAATGTGTGTCATCTAATATTTACTATGCTTTCTCTTTTTCTTGTGCAGTAATATAAAAGTTGTGCCAGTTGGAATGACCAGAGCAGTTAAAAAGCTGATAAAGACGACCGTACCAGACATGAGCAAGTTTGAGGACATCAGCGAGTATATAAAACAGTGAGTGGGAGTTGATCACATCCTGACAAAACCCCCAAAATACCGTAGGTGTATCGTGACACCCAAAAAATATTGTGTATTGTACTGTAATCAAAATATTGCGATATGGTTTTGGAAAAAACACTTGCCGAAGTTGAAATATGCAATCCACTTCAGGGAAGTAGCTTTTGATATAAAGGCTTAAAGTTTGAACATTCGAAAGTAAAATATCAAATCTTAGATGTAATACCGCAACAATAATATATTGGTTGGTGAATGGTGATCTGCTAATTATTCCTGTATAGCAAGTTCAATTAGTGACATATTATTTTCACTCTTGAGTAGAAAAGTGTAATATTTCACTCATTTTTAGCTCATTTGCCCAAAGCCAGGGCAAGTAATCTTGTCCTTGTGGCTCGGCATCTCTTGTCCATCAGTCCTTAGTTAACTTTTCTTTTAAACCCCTAATCTATATTGGGTGAGCATTTGACCATTTTAAGTTGGATCCAACTAAGAAAAAAACTTTTTTGTTATTAGCCATATTCAGCAAAATTAGTCTAGATTGCACTGCCAAATCTCCGCAAATTATCACTTTTGTATTCTCTCACAAGCAAAATGTAATTTATGAAAAAGTTTAAAAACAGTAGTATGTTTCTCTGCCTTGTGAGCTAATAATAACACCACAAAAAAAATGTACAAGACAGTTTGTTCTACGAGAATGAAGAATTTTTCACAAGGCAATGTCCAGTTTCTAATAAGTTTGTCTACTTTTAGGGGAGGTAACTTGTCTGAGAGTGAAGCAGAGCTGGACGGGCCAGAAAATGAGGTTGTGTTACCCCAGACCATAACTAGTCGAGGCAACATCAAGGCTACCAAAAGTGCCATCAGGTAAGCTAACTCATGCATCTCAACACGGCCCGGATTCATGGAATCGTTCTTATGCTCAAGCATTGATTTTTCTCTCAGACCAATCTATTTCAAACTTGGTTATAAAGTCATGTGACTCGGTCAAAAAACGTCATGTCTAGGTGTTTGGCTTCAAATCTTCCTTAAATTCTTCATAATCTTGCCAAGAGTTGAATCCTCATTAATTTATAACCAAAACAAGGAATTTGGCTTGAGCACAGATTCTGGGTTTGAGCAAGTGAACAGTGTCATGAATACTGGCCATGGTTAATTTGCTTCACATATAACAGGTGAGAACTGTAGAAGGAGTGATTTGTTTTATTTTACCAAGTCTCTGGTACTAGGCTATCTAACCATGTTTATTGGATCATTTAGATAACTTACTGGCAAAGAGACCAATGTATGTATTTATGTTTATGTAATTTAGGGGAAAATTTTCGTATTTTCATGAGGATCTTCACCTCAGAAAATTCAAACTGTGTGCTGTATATAGGGATTTTTCTTTTAATGTTTAGAATATTAAAATTTTCCAAAACAGGAGATATATGTTTAGATTGGGGGAATGATGAATGATTTAAAAAAGAAAATTCTGAAAAAATGTCCAGCTCATTCAAGATAGGGAATTTTTCTCTCGGGAATGTACAAGTCATTTTACCACCTGTGTTTCATTTAAGGGAAGTTTAACAGCAGGTAACTTAGTGCCAACCAATTTAGTTTCTGTTGATTGAAATTTGAATTCTGTCCATCTTTCTATGTACATTGTATCATTTTGTATGGTTTTAAGAATGAAGTGAGTGTGAAGTTACATCATCCATCATCAACTTTTTTTAAAAATAATCATCTTCTCAAGATCCATAATGCTTATGATCGTAATATTTGGCATGTAGCTTGCTTGAAATTAGGGTTATGAAAAATAGAGGCCCTTTGGGCCTCTTGTTATTTTATATATTTTGTGCTTTATAAAGTTTAATAATATTTATACATTTAGGTTCTGATATCATTTTGTTCTCATTCCTGTGGGTTTGACCGAACTGTTGAGGGTAGGAAAGGGTTGTAAGAAATGTCTATCTTGCAGCCAATTCCATGATCGGGATGTCACAATGGGGTAACAATGACTTCACATCAAGAAATCAGGAATTTGTTGATGCTGCGATGTTGAAATTGCGAAGTTTTTCTTATGATATCTTAAGCTCATTCTGGTGATTGGAATAAAAGGAAAATACTCTTTCCTGCCCAGGGATATAGCATATACTCAATACTGGAATATACTCCATCCACTGGTTTTCAAATTCGTGGGAAACTCTTGGCAAGCCTCAGGTTTTTAACCAATTTGAAAACCCCTCAGATGGAATTTCCCTATCCTACACCCCTGGGCATGAAAGAGTCTTATAATCCATTCTTGTGTTGAACTGGACAGAAACAAACAAACAATTACAGATCAGTGATGTTTTGCTTCAGGATGACCGAGCTGGGCCCGAGACTATCTCTACAGCTGGTGAAGATTGAAGATGGGCTTTGTGATGGTAACACCATGTACCACGACTTCATCACGAAAACGGACGAGGAAATAAAGAAACAAAAGAAATTCAGAGATAAAAAAAGGTGAAAAATCTAATTGACAGTAGCCAAACACATGAGTAATGGGATTTGTGTGTGTATTTGGGGCTGTAGAGTTAGAACAAAGAAAATCAATGGCTTGATTACCATATGATACGCTACCATGATTCAACTTGGTATTTCTCGGTCAAATATTACTCAGTTTTAATGTTAAATGTTGCTGCTTCCAAATTGATTTGAAAGAACTTAAAGTGTACATAATCATTTAAAATTAGGTTTGGAATCAACGACATGATTTATATTTAAATTGTGTAAAACTTGACTGAAAAATGCTGAATTATTACCACACACAACACAGCTTCAGCTATCCACAATCATTTTCATACAAATCAGTATAAACTTAAATTTCCTCCATTGGACAATAATTCTTCTTGTATCAATGCTTACACAAGATCACTGCTCATGTGTCCGGCCCCTGTGATCTAGTCCAGAAAATGGCATTGATGCAGAAATGTTTTTATTCCTTGCTTTTTAAAGAAAACGGGGGATATTAATTTGGGCTTGTCCGTCTGTCATGTTTTAGTTTTGGTGCAATAACTGTCCTGAAAAATGATCTGATTTATTATTTTAAGATGATTTGGATTGTGAATACAATCCGTGTATATTTACGCATACTTAATTAAGTTACAAACATGTGATTGGTTTCCGGTCAATTACTGCCCTAATAATGGGTCAATTTCAACCCAATTTGGTATAAACATACACATTAACATGTTTGAGGAGGAGTTCGATCGTGAATGTGATCCAGCATATTTACGCATACTTAACTAGGTTACAATCTTGTGATTTTGGCTAATTGGTTTCTGTGCAATAACTTCCTTACTAATGTATCAATTTCAACGAAATTCCTTATGCACATGCATGTTGACATGTCTCAGACTGGGTTCCATCTTCAACATGTCCAGGCATATTTAAGCACAATAAATGAGGTTACATTTGAATACATCTAAAACATGTCCAGAAATTTGGAGATATAAGGTCTACAAATTTGCTTGTATCTCTCACAACTCTGGTGGTTTTAATTGATTTTCTTGAAATTAAAGATGGAAGCTTTAAATTTTTTATTTTGTTTTGAGTAGAGTAAGATTGTATATTAATTAAGGATTCTGAAATCACTGCCAAAAACTGTATCTAAGTACAGTATTGGGAGATTATTTTTTTCCGTTGTTTTTTTTCCGGCATTAATTTAGCTGAAAAGAAAACCATACCTTGCAGGACTTTTATGAGAAAATAATAAAGATGAAATTAGCAAAATATAATATAAAACAGCGTTCTGAATGTAAACATTGAGTGGGCTAGACCGGGATTCGAACCCTTGACTTCAGATTGTTTTACAGTCTCTGTCGCCTACTGAGTTGCCTGGTCAATGGAAGTGTCCTGGCCAAACTGTGCTACAGTTATATCCAAGGGGAAGATAAGGGGAGGTAACTGTATGTATGAAAAAATACAGTGCAGTGAGACAGGGATCCTTTAGAATTATCAACATTTGATGGTCATTTTATTTTATTTTTGTTACGTTGCAGGAAATTGAAAGAATTAAGAAAAAAGGTACAGGATGATAATGTGCAGAAAAAGGAAACTGCAAAGAAGGACCATAAGCGAAAGAGTATCGCTGGGATGAAGAAGGCTGAAAACAATGAGAATGAAGGTAGGTGTTATTGTCACGACAATATTTAATGGGAGAAATGGATTTTATATTTTCAATATTATTGAGGTCTTAACAATATATGGTTTATCGACATAGTAAATTAATCATTTCAAATGTCCAGAAACCCATAATTTTTTTTGACACTCAAGAGGTTACGCTTACTTACATTCTCTGCACCCCAGGAATATGTCATGGCAAAATTGAAGGCATGAAGATAGCTATTTGATTGGTCTCAAGTAACAATATCTGACCAATCGCCAGGCTGGTACCTGTCTTTACAAGATCACAGAGGAGTGAATCTGACTTCGAAGCTGGGCAATTTTACCGTTATTCTGCTGATTAAGCGATTCTTTTAATGTACATCAAAGGATCTGACTAGTCTACGTGTATAATCCACAAGGTGGCGCAGACGAAGCCTTCAATTTTGTCATGACACATTCCAGGGTTGCAGAGAGGAAAAGTGAGTGTAACCCCTGGAGTATCAAGGATGAATGTTTTTATAACCCAATACATTTTGAAAAAATATATTCCATTCCTTATAAAAAATAAAACAAAAGACAGAGATAGCGTCTCTAGGCCTTTCTCGGGTTGATTCCCCGTTCATCAGGAGACTGTGTTTATTTTGAAGGATTATATAGACTTAAGATTTTTGTCAAACCAACCATTGATTACAAATTTGAACTATTAATAGCCTGCTTTGTGCTTAGTGGCATATCTGTTAGAATTTGAAGTAATTTGCAAAGTTAAAACACCAGGCAGATATACAAATATGCTTTTGAAAAATATTGTAATACAGCAATATTTCATCTGTGTATTGTGGTACGATACGATATGCCTGTGTATTGCGATATACCTGTTTTCCGATATATTGTGACTGCCCTAAAAGTCAGAGTGGTAAACTGGACATTAGGGGGTTTCCTTCTTTTATAAATAATGGATTTCAAGCGACTTTGTCACTCATAAAGTAAAATCATTAGAATATATGACTCTCGGTGCATACATTGAAGATATTTAACACTTTGATATCGATAAAGAAGCCATATTGATTACGGTATACAGAGTTTTCATTAAGAACAGGCAGTATGCCAAAATGACTGTTTCAGATCTCATTTTGGCCTGCTCAAATCACCCTTTTCTTATATATATGTCATGTAATTTTATAAAAGTTGGACGGTTATAAATGTCATTTGGTCTGATCAAATGGAAGTTAATGAAAAGCCTGGGAATATGTAATTGATAATCAGAATTGGAAAGGGCAAACCAATTAATTTTCGAATATAATCACTCAACAGCCCATCACTATAGAATATATATATCTATCATTCATCCAATGCATTATATTCAAAAGACAAGCCATAACAGGAACTGGTCGAAACTGGTCGGCAATTAATAAAGTTTTCCGCCTACTTACCTTGTGAATCGGGTAAATGTTTGTTTTATCTAACCATTGGGTAGACACCCTACATACCGATTGATATCCATTTTCCTGCAAGCATACTACTTAGGACCCTGCCTGGCTACACTGAGACTGTGTTGGCTCTTCTCTCCCCGTTTTATATTCCAAAGAAAAATCTTATACATTGACATAACACAATATGTGATATACCGGTAATATTGTATAAACAAATAGAGGAAAGTCACTTGTACAAGTATATATATCAAACAACAGCAAACAAGAAGATAAAAGAACATAGATTTATGTAAATATTATATTAGTACCATTCATGATCACCAACCGAGAGAAATGTGATATTATATTAATACATAAACAATTTATTAATCAACAGAAATGTAATACATGTATTATAATTTGTAAAGCCAACTGAAATTCAATGTTATATTAATACATATACGTACAATTTATTAATCAACAGAAATGCAATATTATAATTTGTGAAACCAACAGAAATGTATATTATATCAATACACTGTACGCATTCAATTTATTGAAAAAACAGAAATACAATATTTTATGATGTATTCAACCACAAAATTTATAATACATAATGTTATTAATTTTCTTGACTTTCCTACCAAACACCAAATAGCCATTGATATTTTTTCATAGCACTCTGAAATTTAAGGTTAAAATAATAAGTTTAACTCCATTATTACCATGAAACATTTGTTATTCCGTCTTTTCGTATTGCAGAGTTATCTGCTCTTGTGAGCAGGTATTGATTGTTACGTCATTGGTTTGTGAG
>JAUMHH010033714.1:0-10240 GCA_032359455.1 Chlamys rubida
AAAATACCGATAAGGACAGCCACAGGCAAGTCGCCATCATCAGATGAAATAGCATCCGTTGCACTAGGAGTTTCCACAACGAGAACAAGTGTAAAGTTGTCAGACGTTTGATTGGTCGAGATACCTTTCGCCTGTAAAAAATAAAAAAAATAACAGAAAGCTTGACGGAACCCTATAAAAATCCATAAATCGAAGAAGAAATAATAAACGTATTTAAATTTGATTAAAAATACACCTCTTCCTTGACACATGAAAATGTTAATATTCGTCTTGTATATTGGAGCAAGAAACATATATTTATAACCATAAAAGCATCACTGATTAACAATACATGTATTTTTTATATGGTAAAATTCATATAAATTATATGGATAACTAACAATCCAATATTCATTATAGGATGTTTTCTTGTAAAAAATTGTAATGTCGATTTTGAATTCATCCATGATTTATAATTAAGAGTTAAAAAGGTATTTAAATATACAAAATATACATGAACGTAAGGCATAAAGAAAAGCTAGCACAACAACGCAAAGTTAAATTCTATCAACAACTAAATTAGCAAAATATCTACACGTATGAAAATGTCTGCTGCATATCGGTGATAATTAATGAAACGATTTACCTTTGTGTCAACATAACGTGAATTATTTACATGTAAACACTGAGTAAGTGTGGTCGCATTAAAACATATAGAAACAAACGTGTGAGACCAACGCGTTTACTGGCCGTAAAACAGAATGAAAAAATATAAACAATATTTCGGATGTTTCACAAATAAAAGGAAATACAATATAATAAACCAATAACTTATCATACGTTTTATGTGTTTTGTGAAAATGATATCAAAGAAAATGTTTTAGATGTCAAATTAACTGACACGAACATTGCTTGCACACTTACCTCAAATTTTAAGCATTACCAGTGACGTCACAGTGTTGTCACAAATGGAGAAGACCGCGTGGCATATGACGAACGTCTCATATCCGATTGTTGTCTACATTTGTTAATTATGTACGCAGTAATAACAAGTAAAATTATAACACCTATGGCGATCAGAACAATCATTAGAGCAGTGGCTACGTTTTTATAGTATTCTGTATCTGCTTTGAAAAGATAAATGACTATGTCGGTTGTTGTCTGTGTAGGTAATTTGGTAACTTCCGTGAAGGTAGAAGGTATATATGTTACAAAATGCGTTTCTTCTTTTGTCGACCGTTGTTCATGAGTTGTCGAACCTTGAGTAGTGGTATCGACGTCTGTAATTGTACTTGTTTCGGTAATATTCGTCTTCAGGTCGGAGGTCGTTTCCGTGGCAAGGTCAAAGGTCGTAGTTAACTCTGTAGCAGCTGTAGTAGACGCCATTGTTGGAAGTGTGGGATATAGTATCATAAATGTCAAGGTCATATTGTCCGATGTTTGATTGGTGTGACTTTCTCTGACCTACAAAATAATATCTGTGTGGTAAAACAAATGTAATACAGTCTGAAAATGTAAATAAGATAAAAAGACAAACAGAAAGACTCTCTGTCTGAAAAATAACCTTTCTGCGACCATCTTGTATTATTAATTATAAACTTATTGTTTTAATAGACGGCACGCAGTGAAACTTCAATATGCTACCACCATTTATCAAGAAAAATGTTGGCATTATAAGGGATTTTGCGATAAATCGAGGACACGAACGAAAGAACTCATATAAAATATAATGGAACCTTGAAATCTTTGGCGGTATGCGTGGCAAATGAAACTAGGAAAATAATATCGAGGTTTTACTGTCTGCTTTTCATATACATATGTGTTGGAAAAATACAGAATGGCCAATTTTCCTTTTTTTCTCTCGCATGAATTAAAGAAAGTTATTGAGCTTTCCCTCCTCCCCTTGTTAACCCTTCCCGCGTCCCCCCTCTTCGTTGTTGAATGAAATATTAATGCATTATGATAAGCAAAACTCATGTTTTATTTTAACTAATAAATAACTACTCCGGATATTTTCTTATGGGACATAATTGACCTGATTAGGAAGGTTCGACTAATAAGAAGTCCCTCCCGAACATGTTCAAGTAATACATACATTAATTTTAAATAAATTTATAAAAATATGTCATCGATTAGCGACGCCACGACCCTGCACACAAATATTAAATTTAATATCAATTTATATGAACTTAGTAAGCTAAGTGTAGTACAATGTAAGTTGTGGTATGGAAATGAGATGATATGAACAACTATATTTAAACAGTTGTTCTTAACTAGCATGTAATTCATAAAATATAAATATAAATACAAAAGAAAATGTCAAGATATTGATTTTTTAACTAAAATACCATCTAAGTTCTATATTGAATAATCTATTATATAGCATCACGAAATGTTGTGACATATTCTAGCAAATAAAATTAAAATATAAGATCACACAGTCAGCATTCTAACCTGTAGGAAAATGTTAATACTGTCTACGGTATTGGTTTCATTCCCGCTGTTCAGGATCTTTGTTGATAGCTGGAAGGACACTGTGCCATTATCAGCATCAATGTCGATATATCTCCACAGGAACTCAGGATTTACTACAATCAAAAGCAGAAGTAATTATAAAAATGGAGTATAAAAAAAATTCAAGCGAGATCCGTTTATGATTTATTGTGACAAAAAAATAATTACAAAGAAAATAAAGCAAACCGAATTTAAGACTAACGAACTAGCAATTTACTTCATTGTAAAATATTAAAATCAATTGTAATACATGTTTGATTGTACAAAATTCGTCATACCTCCTACAATTATGTATTCCAAATCTTCACCTGCTGTATCAAAGTCTTTCGCCAACACATCGAAAGTAAGATTCTTCTGTAAAGAAATTTTATTACATTTAGTGATACGTTAGATTTCCTACAGTATAATTAAATTAGCAACAAATCAAGGTAAGTGAGAACATTTCTTAAACATATGTAGCATTCCTTATGATTTCATCCATGGAAAGTAGGAAATTTAGTTCCTCACCATTGATCTGATAGATATTCTTATAGATAGATAGCAAGTCCTCTGTAGTTTTTTGTGTACTAAACAGTTCAACCGGTTTGACTAGAGTTGTTACTTTCTCGTGAACTTTTGGTAAAAACATTCAATGCAATATATACTTTTTAAGGTCCGTAATTTTGTATCACCGAAAAACTTATATCTACAAATAGACAAACCAGTCTGTCCACATAAAGGAACTGGTCCGTGTATAGGCGATAACCCTCATATTGTGTTTCGATTGTCATTGAATATGGTAAAGAAACTAAAAATGTAATAAAAAGATGTGGTTTCTTTAATTTGAAGTTCTTATTAATACAAGTAGTTCTAGAAATATATGCTATCTTATGGATCTTGCCCGTTGGTAAACATTAGTAGATAGTAGATCAATGGTATTCAAATATCTTCTTAATATTTTGATACATCTATACCAGTAAGATATCATAAATGGTCATAATTATAAAGATCATGTGAAGAGAATTCCTGTTAACGAATATGATGTATAATTTTAAAATATTAACGTTACGCACACACAGGTGTCTCTTTAAACATTTGCCAAAAATAAAATGTGCAATGCATCATGCATATGTTTCTTCCCTCTAGGACTCACACTGGTAAATTACAAAATCACAATACAAAATCTACATCTGATAACAATATCCAATCAACACAATTCAGACACATCGTAATAAAGGATGGTCAATGCAATATCTTGCTCTTTTTTGGGATAAGTAGAACAAACAGACCAAGGAATTCCATTGAATATCAAATACTGTTCTCTCCTCTGTCGGGAAAACCTGCCAGTCGCATGAAACATTTATTTCATCTATGTTATTTTGTGACATACATATTTATACCTTTTTAAATTGTTAATAAACACCACCAATTCGTACACAAAGTAATCGTTGTGCACTTCATTTTCAGATGAATTCCCACAAATGATGGAGAGGAGCTGGAATTACCTGGATGTCATTTTCAAGATGAATGGTTTGCGATTGCGATGTGGATTTGCAGGCAGAAATACATTGATCACAAACTTTGGACAGAAAGATAGGTGGCTCATCATCCACGTCAGCGAACGTCACCTTTATGGTCACTGGTGATCTATACTGGAGGGTATCTTCTGACTACAAAGGAAACCGAAAAACAAGAACAATAAATGGAAAAGAAAATAGTTCTTATCTTACCGTCAATCGGTGCGTTCGACTGGATTTTGTCTAGTTATCATATAGTTTCATTATTTAGTGATGTTATTGTTTAACAAAGTCATTCGTTATTGTAGTACTAAGCATTTAAAAAAGTAAAAATACTATATACGTAATTTTTTGTTTTAAGAACTAGTGTTTGACCCTTTCGTGGTTACTGTGGAAAAAACAGTCCTACGAATGTTTGTGAAATGACATATATTTTGCTGCAATTCATAGGTATAACACGAACTAATTTGTTAAAAAAACATTAAAAGCCGCAAACAAAGTTGCACGCCAAACTTTAATGACATACTTTATATACCAATTATGTTTTACACTAGTTTTAACTATTTTGTAATGAACCAGTACTTCTTTGTAGACTTTTAACAGTAGTTAAGACCTAGCCTATTTGGATTGGTCCCTAGCATCACCGTTGAGTCCTAGAGGGAAGAAGCATATGTATGATACATTGCACATTTTATTTTTGGCAAATTTTTAAAGAGACACCTGTGTGTGTGCGTAACGTTAATATTTTAAAATTATACATCATATTTGTTAACAGGAATTCTCTCACTGACAAAGTTGGGGTTTCTTCTTTTCTTTTTCGTCTATATTGATAAGCTTACGCAAGAAGATGGTTTGACTTTGCTGGTGTACTACTAGTATAAGCCTTGAAGCTGGATTTTCTTTTAGACACTGTCTAATGAACTACTAGTTGAGGTATAAATTATCTGTGGTAGCCTAGAGTTTAAATGTTAGCGTTGGTAAGATTTCCACAGGCATCCTACCCTTTTCGCTGTATTATACGTATACATGTATGATGGAGGACTGCAGACATTGTCTTTTTTCTTCTGACACAAGAACCACTAATGAGTTCATAAATTGACGTAATTGCCATAATTATGGTACATGAAGAGTAAAATGCCAACTTTGTTTGGCGTTCTGCATCTACAGACAATTGTTTTAAACAAATGTTTTTTTCTATGTAATTATAGTGTTTATAGTAATGATTTTAGTCTATTATATAACTTGTTAACAAACTGCTTCTGTTTGATTAAGAGGACTTTACCACAAACTTAAAAAATAAGTCATTGTCACTGAATTTTGCCACAATCCGATGATTTTCAAATTCCAAATAAAGAAATTGGAAAACCCCTAAAAAGTTTAGGGCAACTTTTCTGTAAGGGAATTCTTCTTAATATAATAAAACAAGTATGGACTTTTTATAAGGTGAATAATCTGCGATATTTACCAAACAAGAACAAATATTTACTTCCATCCATAAAAATCAATAATTGTATAAAGGTTGTATCATCTCTTATGTAATCAGTTATATAGTGCGGATTGTTTGAAAATACAGATGACGAATAATACTGTAAACATACTTATTTTAGCGCACTCAAATTTTAGTGCATTTACGAAATTTTAACAGATTTGCGCACTGATGATTTGGGCAACCGCAAAATATTCAATAGAAAACAATTTACAGAATGTTCCGATTGCGCATTCATTATGTAGCGCAATTTCAAAAGCGCGAAAAGCGCTAAAATGTTTCTACCGCTAAAATATGTACGTTAACAGTATGTGAAACACTTCTTATACTTACATATACTACCAATTGGAGATAATAAGTTCCACGTACGCTTTTAAACACCGATTCACAGTACCGGTTGTCGTAATCAAACGGACGAGACAAATATACCTTTTTACTGGTAACATTGTACACAAAGTATTCACTAGCGTCAAGCTGAAACGAAAGTCAATGAAAAATAATTATAAGAAGAAACGAGATAAAAAATAATAAAAAACAAAACATTTTTTTCATTTCTTTAATATCACAGGGATACTTAACAAAAGACCATCTGATCCAAAATTGCACAAAATGCAATATAAGTCTTTAGATTGGAAAAAAAATGAATTGATAAAAGCTGATTTTTAGAAATATTTCGAAAACCGACTTAAAAGGACCTTTCCCCAGCCTCTGGATCAGATTTGACACATTGGTACGTATACTTGCGGTAAACAAAGATGACCTTTATTTAGAATCTATTGCGTATTTAAAAACAATGACGGAAGACATTATTCTCAAAGAGAAAGTGGTCACAAACAAAAATTTATGACAGACTTTTTCCAAAACAAACTTGATTGATTCACTGTAGATTACAGTATAGTACAGAACTCACGTGAACATAACTTAGACATACTGCCGCTAAATTGATCGCCCTTCTTTTGTATTATATATTGTTTATTTTGTAAATAATGAAATATTGCAATTGATTCATTTCTCTGTTGCTTATGTTGACACACTTGTATACAGATCGTATGCAAAACACTTCATTTTTGTATTTTCAATAAATGATATGCCGAACCTGTATACACCGGACACCTGTGAAACCGGTCAAATAGTTTGGTCCCAGTGACATCCGGTTTAGACAGGTTATACTGTATTAACAATGTTAGTTACCTTAGAACTCATGCAGTGTAATTAGGTGATAAAGACAATTCGCAAAAGATAAAAAAAAAATCATAGAAAATTCAATTTATATAGCCTTGTTTTTTTATATCAAGTTTAGAAAAAAATGAAGATGTTATAAGCTAGTCAAATTAAATATAATATTTGTTATTCATGACTTATCTGAAAAATTTATGGAATTATAATAGAAAATAAAGGTTTTAAGCAGAAATCTTTTTGTTGTTGTTGTTGTTGATTTTATGACACTTTTTTAATATACTTTCCTACCTGTTGAATAACAGTATAAGTTTCCACTTTTATATGATTTCCGCCTTTGTAACAATCCGCGTCTTGGACTGCTCCATCTAGATCTAATACCATTGCCCCAGGTAAGGTACTCTATGAAAACAACAAATAAACAAATAAACGAAGAATTTATGGTTTTAAATTTACTGAGTGAACTATCACGATTCCGTTTCCGGAACAATTTACGAGGCTTATATTTGGCGCCTTTGTTTAAGCCATTAATCAAACGAAAATACAATTTCTATTGAATTCAAGCACTAAACAATAGTTAATATATCATTGTCGTCTTTGGTCGCAAAACTTTTTTTCTCAAACAATACTTAAAATGTACTACTCGCATGTAAACGTCAGTTTTCCTATTGGTAGAATGGAAATTTAAATATGATTTCGTTTGTTGATGGAACATGCAAAGAATCACACATTTGATCATATATATCTGGTACAGTAAATCATATAAAAAAAAACTTTCAACGCACTTAATCAATATTCCATATTGAACTAAAGAAGTGAAAACTATGTTTGTGGTTAGTTTATAATAAATCACGTTACCTCATTTTATTGTGTTCAATATTGTATTAGAGATTGTTTATTCTGCTTAAATTTTAATAATTTAACTGTAAAATCTGTAAAATTGAAAACATGTCAATAAGGAACAACATTGTTCTTTTGATTGATATTTAAAGAGGTTCCATCTCTGATATTTGATTTTAATAAATATAAACTGATATTGTAAAGCCGAATGTTTCATGTGTCAATGCATATAAAAAAAAGTTAAATACCAAAGCAGTAGTATGGCAAATAAAATAATGTAACATACCTCTGGCACTTTCAGATTCGGTCGTACTTTACTTGTTATCCATTTAGGGGGGTCCTGATCCAAATATTGAACAGAGATGTTCATCGACTGCAGGAAAAATACAACATTAAGCAAATAAATAAATAAATTTTTAAAAAAATACAAAGAACGGCCTCAAATTACACAATGCTAGGAATGTTTCTAAAATTGTTCAAAGTGACATTTGCGTTATGTTGACATTAATATGTGCCTTTGTTAAGTCATTATCATTAAAATTGTATAAGGAATCAGGTACCTGCTTTTGAGCTCCACACCTAAAGTCCAATTTAAAAATCTGTTCCTTTTGACAATCCTGAAAATATTAAAAATGCTATTTGTTTTTTACAATAAATCACATATGGGAAAATTAAATCTATGTTCATACAATCAAGTTTCATATCATCTGGTTATCAAAATGTTTCCACACTCTTTTTCATGTTATTAAGACTTTTTTAGAAATTAACAGAGAAATCCACATTGGTCGCCTCACAAAAATCATTCAATTGAACACGATAGGTTTACACTTTCCATGGACGTGCTAAGGTAGGCCAATAAATATTAGACCACATAGGATGTCACAGTATAAAACAGGAACATTGAAGTTAACGAGGAAGGACCAAAATTAAGCTGGTATAGTAGACCAAATGTTGGTGTCTTTAAGCAGAGGACATTAGGCGAGTGACTATGGAGACTGCACCAAAATGAAAAGGTAGAGAAGTAAGAAGCGAAAATATATAAATTCTAAGAATTGCAATGGGGGCAGCATATTAGTTAGGGTTTCCTTAATGTTTCCTGCGCAGAAGACATGGAATGAAACACCCGATTCTGCATTGGGCTGTACTTTAGTCGCCTCTTACGATACCACAGTGGAACACAGTAGGTTTATAACGTCTTCAAATCTGCAGAGGACACAAAGGGAAGTTTCTCTCAGCCGTTGGATTAATCGTTTGGTAACCAGATGGATTTTAAACATGGTGTTGAAATCTGAATAAAGATTTTACTTCAGATAGTGAGTGTTGCAACCTTTTTACAGGTGATCGGTTGGTTTATGAGAGAATTGCGTGCTGGCATTTACATTTCACACTTATACGTATTCTTGCTTATTTTTTTTTATTTATAAATGCACAATACAAATAAAATATATGACAGATATGGATACTTACCACTTCAATCTTGGTTGCTAAAGATAATTTATAACTGCTGGAGGAGTATGGAAACTTAAAATGATCATTAGGGGATAATTTCCATATATCCGTTGCCGAGTCCGTTATATTGATTACCAGAATCACTGTCTCTGAAACAAATTACCGAGCGTTAATATTATTAGTAGACATACGATGATAAATTCTTACATGAGATACTAGAAACCCTGCTTATCTTTCCGGAACACCTTACTACGTCTCCAGTTTTTTTAATTTTAGTATCTTCCCAGTTATTTTTATTGCCTTTCTGCACTATTTTTGGATAATTGTGTAATTTGGCTATTTATAGTTGTAATTTATTTTGTACTTCTCTTTTGAATTTTCTTTTAATATCAATAATAAAGGTAACTTCAGGATGTCTTCGATATTAGCAAATTTACCCAAACATATACAGGCTCGATAATTTTATTCACCGTTCACCTCACTTTCGATCTCTATGAAACTTTATTTTGAATATGATAACAATGGTTAGCTAACTAGCAAACTCTAAGGCATTTACCTACAGTGTAACAATAATAGTGCATTTATGATCACTAAAAACTCTATGACATCTATTTATAGTATGACAATATTGGTCGCCTCGCTTCCAAACTTTTAATCTCGATCAAATGTGCCTACAGTTTGACAATAATAATATCACGTCACTAACAAACTCTGTGGCATTTGCCTACAGTTTGGCGAATAAGTCAACTTACAAACTCGGTAAACTTTACCTACAGTTTGACAATTATAGTCATCTTACTAACAAACGTAGTCCGAATTATTCTGACGTTTGATCGACTTGTTTTATATCGGTCTGTCGCCGCATATTATAGAGGGCCGGAGTTCTGACGTTAATCGACGACAGATCGATATAAAAAAAGTCGATAAAACGTCAGAATAATTCGGACTATAACAAACGCTGTGATATCAACCTACAATGTGACGAAATGTCACTTCAATATGTCTGACAATACTGCTTACCTTACTACCGAATTCAATGACATTTGCCTACAGAATGACAAAAATGGTCACCTCAATAATAAAATCTATGATATTTATCTAAACTTTACGACAATATTTCCCTCACTAACTCTGATATTTACTTATTGTCTGACAATACTGCTTACCTTACTACCGAATTCAATGACATTTGCCTACAGAATGACAAAAAATGGTCACCTCAGTAATAAAATCTATGATATTTATCTAAACTTTACGACAATATTTCCCTCACTAACTCTGATATTTACTTATTGTCTGA
>JAUMHH010033725.1:0-10239 GCA_032359455.1 Chlamys rubida
GATTGTCCAGGTGAACATTTTTTACTCAATTTTTCTGTTTTGTTCGAGTTGGGAAGCATGCAGTAAGCCAGTTATTGTATGATTTCTCGTCACTCGGGACTTATTACATCCTCGCTTCGCTCGGGTGTAGTAAATCCCTTGTTACTCGAAAACCATGCAATAACCTTTACTTGGTCCGCCTCGCCAGAGGAAAGGTGAACAACAAGGGTCGTCACACTTAACACACAGAAAAGGAAGGGTATTGTTAGGTGAGGCGGGAAGAAAAAAAACAGTCTCTGAAAGAAGAAAAACTTAAATGGTCACAAGTGTTGTGATGTATGCAAGCGCTTCAATTTTATTGTTCTGATGTCCCCAAAAGTAGAAGACATGAAAGAAAATCCAAAAATATTTAAGAGAGGTACATGTATCAGTATTGGTTATGTTTCGACCCTGCTGTGATGAAGTTGTTTTCCTATTTTTTTCCAGGTCATTAAAAGGTCAAGATGTAGGCCATAAATGGATGTTGCAATTAAGCTGGATATTTTAGTATATTGCAGTATTTACGGCTGTATGGACTGTCAATTTATTTTCCCCCGTCCACCAAAGGTAAGAGGGGATATACATTCAGGTTCCGTCCGTCCGTCCGTAAACATATCCTGGCTATAACTCAAAAACAGTTCAGGATCACTAAGAAAAACTGTGTATACAAATCATTAAAGTAGTGCAGTTTAGTATATGGGAGTTTACATTTGTAAAACAATATTTTCCTGTTATCATGGAAAAAGGTAACCTGAAATGTAGAATATATGGTTTCTAGAGCAAATATGAACAAAAAATTCAAGATAACTTCGCAAAATTTTCTATTTATATAATAATAATAATAATATACAGTATTTGATATAGCGCCCTATCTAGCGAACATAAGCCATACCAAAGCGCTTTGCAGTACATAGATATACAATTAATACAATTAGCATATGCATTAATCAACAGATTTTTTGAGGAATTCGAAGGAACTGTCTTATCAGGCGCTAACTACTAGTCCTATGCCACCTGGCTAATATCTCCCTATGTGTGTATGCATGCGTGTGTGCTAGAGATGTAATGCGTTCTGTTTGTAGTGGGACCGTGCTTCCAACGGCATCAGTTATAGTGCCACCTCACTTGAATGCTATAGCACAGATACCGCAACATCCATCCAGACCAATTTATACTTCACCTGGGTTGTTGGAGTTGTGTGGACATGAGAAAAACACTTTCTCTGAATATTAATGCGTACGACGACTTTGGGGATCGAACCCTGGCCGCCTGCGTGGAAGGCCGGGGTGTTAACCACTCGACCGATCCGCCCATTGTCTATATACATTCAGTTGTCGAGTAGCACCTTTACTAAACCAATTTCTTCGTTACCGTAGAAACAAATATCCACAATGCAAATTATCGCTCCTGGGGCCTATCTCAAATATGCATAGTCTAGTTGTGCCTTTAGCTATTGGTGATTTTAATTTTTGATATTTTCTGTTACCACAAAAACAATGGCCAACATGCAGTTAATTGTTCTGGAACACGTCTCTAGATCCATACAGCATAGCTTCACGGAACTGTTAATACACTCAATCCTGAAACCTTACTTTTTATATATTACATTCATATGCAGGTAATAATTGTCAATTTTCTATTAATTATTTTATTACTATGATAAAAAATTGGCAAAACATGACCTACATTTGTATACACCACATGCATACAAAAAAGGTTAAGACTTCGTGTAGGAGAGGGCCAGGTAACAGAGCACAGAGGTAATCTCTCGAGTAAATATTAAACTGATTTGAAGATGTTTGCCTTTGTATTCTTTTATCAACACTTTTGTATTCTCCCAACCTTGGGGAATTAGAGAACGTCCGTGACCTTTAGTTTAAATGCCCAGACACGTTTAAAAGGTCATGCTATGAAGCTTCAACACTGGTACTAGTCCCGGCTATTGTAGATATTTATTTCGCCGATACTGCTTCTAACATTTCAAACAGGTCGCAGCCTTACAAATGTGTAATTTTATATATAATGGATCTTTAAATGCCCAAAGTTTTTTGTGTGATACATCATCGCATATGTTAATCTCAGAACTCCGCCGCCAATAAAACCTTGAAATTGAATACCATAGTTGTACGTAATGTATAAGTTATACATGAAGGTGATATGTACAGCAATCTGGATGCATTACGTTTTAATTGTTAGTAGATAATAATCAATGAACAGGGGTTGTGATGGTCGGTTAAGGGCCTGTCACACACTTCCGATGTACCTCGCCGGGGCAAAACCGGAGGAAAAAATACACAGCGGCGAGAAAATCGGCAGAGCTCCGGCGAGAAAGCACTTGAAAAATCAAAATTGACCGTAGCAATACCGATAAAGTACCGGCGTTCCCGTTGTGATACCGTTGTTCTATCGATGTAAGAGCCGATGTGCTACCGAATACCACTTTTCTCAGGGTTACCGAGGCGCGGCCGTTGTTCTAACGATGTGCCACCGTTGACCGGAGCTATAGCGGAGTGGTACCGTTGGCCTGTCGATGTTACGGTAGTACATCGTTAGTACATCTGCGGCGCATCAGTACTACTTCGGTGGTATTCGGTAGTACTACGGTATCGCATCGGTACCAGTATGGTACACATTGAGGCCACCGAAAAGCCGCCGATCAATTACGGGCGCTACCGGTGCTCTACCGACATTCACGAAACCGTACCGGAGTACTGCCGATGTACTGCCGTTGTAGTCCCGTTGCTCGCTCCGGCAGCGTAGTAACGGCGGACATTTTTGAGCATGTTCAAAAATTTCTACCATCGCCTGCCGTTGCTAAATTTTTCGCCAATGTCCTGACGACGTACTACCGTTCTTAGTGATCTGATACTGTTGCGCAACCGTACTAGTACCGATCCCTGAAAATCGCCAAATTTGTGCTCCGGTATAGCTCCGTCGACCCAAATCGGCTAGGTGTGACAGTTCCTTAAAGGAAACCTGTCAACGGGAAGGTGAATGTAAGCATGCAAGGTTCTCACCGATTGACTATGAGATATAAGCAGACCTTGTATAAAAATCCACACACCTTACATGACCAATTGTCATTTTTCATTTTGAAGGAGACCTATCACGGAGCGCAGTGACAAAAACTGGGGCCAGAAATTCCCGGGGACATATCAGAATAATTTTCATTACTCGCAGTAAGCCAACAAGGACTTTAACGACTGTGGTCACTAGTCATATAATTTTATATCAAGCGCTGACTTGTAGTCACGTGCAGGTGTGTGTACACACTGTAACATATCCGATACGCTACGTTCGATATACCATTAAACTATTTTTAGGATGGCCTCCGCATTTGTTTGTCTAGGGCACGGTGTCTCCACGCTTTGTGCCGGGTCTTTGGCCTTTTTAGATCTTTTAGGAGCTTATAAGGTAGTATGAGCACAGGTGGCAACTATTTATTATATGGAGCGCGTTATATTTACACCCAACATATCTGAACGAAAGAAAACAGTCGAAATGGGTTGCTACGATAGTAACAACTGAAGCTTTGGTTACAAGTCTTAAAAAGTCCTTGAGTAATATGAGTATATTTAGAAAACATGAAGTGAAAAACATTTCTATTCCTTTGCTAGTGTAAATTTTTAATTAATTAATTAATGTCGTTATTGGAACGTTTTTTTTCATCTATTGTTGTCATTATTAATACACTTCTTTAAAGGTAGTAACGCTATACCAATGTTCCGGATCGAAGCACGTATTGATTGTTTCACGAGCAGGACAAGTTGAAAGTGCATTCATGGATTAAGGAGTTTGTCTACATTCCAGTTGTTGTATGATTCGACAATAAGAATCCCTGACAAACTGCATTTTATGCAATTTATTCTTTATTCGGAGTAATTAACAATTGTCTTAATGTGTTTTTGTTGTTTTCTGTACCTGGCGAATCGTATGTTGTTTCAAAGACATGTGATAACAAGTGTAAATGGTGGTATGAAATGACCCTGAATCATAAAGTAAACATAAAAGTAGTCCGGTGCCATATTTGAAGCGTGTATTGATCCGTTGAACCTAAGTGTACGCTTATTCATTCGCAGCCATCGTTTAGTAAAATCAAGAAAGGAAAAAGAGGCTAGACAAAAACCAATTTAATGGAAAATGAAGAACATAATAACAAGGTACTTGCTTGTCCTATGCGTTATAATGTGCCTTACTGTATTATACATTCTAACAATTGTGACTGGATATTATGACAGTAAAGAAGATTTCGCAAGAAGGACAGGTATGTGTAATATATTTCATATTAAAATCGTTTCGTATGTTGACAGTTGACATTTATAATGCTGGACAAACTGAACAGCATAGAATGGCAAAAAAGCAGATTAAAACGGCAATTCTGTTTTAAAAAACCGAACGATTTTTATAGAAATATTTTTTCTCTTTTAAATATTTTTTTTCTATTTGTGTGTGTTATATTTCAAGCTTTTGAATTCACTCACGTTTCCCAAACCTAAAATGTTTTGTTTACTTATGATAGCAAAATATACTAAATCGATGCATATATTTCACGTTTCACTTGCTCTCTCACCAGACCGGACAGTACACTTGTACATTGTCTATTGAATGCTAACAATTTGGTTGGTGGATGTACATAACTCACGGATTGATCAGGTCAACATCAATGTCCCTTAGGCCTCTTATTTATAATTTATTTTCTATTCCATTTAAACACGTGTGAAATATCCTGAAATGATGTATAGTAATAATTTAATGGTTAATCTTACCGAGTAGATATAGCGATACTTCTGTAAATAAAACTACATAATCTCCAAAAACAATGCATATACATATGCGTCATTTTAAGATTTGATTCACAAACATTTTTGGTGAACTGCGGATAGACAAGGTATGTTAAAACATCTTTAGTCACTCATGACTTCGACGGCTTTTGAAATAGGCAGACTATTTAGCGTTTCAATCACACCCTCCGACGTTCTATTAATAAAGGAGTATTTAAAAAATTCAATGGCGTATTGACAAATAACAAAGTCCTCCCTGTTGAAAGAGATAGTCAATACCGGTAACTATTTAAATTCTGTATGCTTGAACCGTATTTGGAATGTGTGTTACATGGCTGTTGTGCTGGTTACCTAGGTTAACCCTCCGTAACATCACACGTGGGTCTGTCACGTCATCTCGTTACTCAAAAGCAAATTGCTGACCTAGTGAGAAAGGCAATGTTTGCAATTGTTAACGTTTGTAAAAATAATTATTTTGATATAGAAACGCATTTAGCTGTGTTTGACACGTATGTAAATAGTCTGTACTTAGTTACGGGCGGAAGTATGGGGCTTCCATGCAGAACTGGATATAGAAAAGTTATATGTAGATTTCTGCAAGCGTATGTTGGGGTTACATAGTAAGGCAAGTAATCATATGGTATATTATGAAATAGGAAGGTATGCTATTAATATAGTTCGTAAATTCAAATATTTGATAAGATTAAGAAAAGTCTGAAAACTGTATTCTAAAATCATGCTTTTCGGAGAGGCGATGTAACAAGGATATATGGTTAAGTAAGGTAAGGCAAAAACTATACAGAATAGGTCTTGTTATGTGTGGGAAGCCCCGAGTATAAATAATGATATATTCTTTTATAATCAAGGAACGTATTGGTGAAATATTCAAACAGGAATGGCTTGAAAAATAAGATCTTCTGCAAAATAAGCACCGTATCAATATATTTGTAATTTTGGACAACAATCAATATTAATTATGTAAAACATACTTGTAAAATAAGATTATCAGCACACAAGTTAAATATTGAATAAGGCAGGTACAATAATATCGAAGAGGAAACAGGGTGTGTACATTATGTAATATGAATGAGGAAGAAGATGAATTTCATTTCATTTTGAAAGGTCCTTTCTATGCTGACTTAATACCTAAATTCATCAAAAGATATTTTTAAATCGTACTAGCATTTTTAAATTTATCCAACTGCTATACAGTAATAGTATATCAGAAATTAGTGGTAAATATTCAGTGTATGCGAACAAGAAAAGGTCTCAACTTCGTTAATTAGTGGTTAATGTTCGCTCTCCACTATTATAATGTACACATATAATATCTTGATTTATAATGTACAAATATAATATCTGGATATATTATGTTTGCATGGTTATAATATTGTATTGTACTGTATATATGTTGTAACTGATAAGTCGGAAGACTTAAAGTGATAATAACTTGTCAACCTGTATTGAAGTTCTGTCAGAAGGGTGTTGGGTCATATCATATGTGGGATTTGGTAAAGTAATTATATACGGGCCGTTAGATGTAGGTTGAGTCTATTTTCATTTTAACCTGTGGTTTAATGTGTAAATGATCATTAAGAGTCATTATTGTGGTTATAATCTGTCGTTTGCCAGTATCATTAAAGTTGCTTACCTTTTGCTAGTGATTGAGGTACAATGTACAGCACACCTCATGTTTATTTAATGTTTAGTTTATCCCAAAAGAGAAATTTTAACGAATTATACAATTTATACAACATAATCCAATGCATATTTCCCCAATGTCTGTGCATCACTTTGCATCACTAAACATGGGACTTACACGTCTATAGATTCTCCTGTATAGATGATATTGTTTGGGACGATTTTTGGGGTGATAAGTCACCATTGTTTTCAGTATAACGCAAAATTAAAAAAAACCGTAGAAAGCAGGCAAATATAACAGGAACATGCTTATTTGAATTTGAGTGTGGTTGTAAGAATAGGTTATTAAAAAATAGAATATTGATTTACTATATTTTGGGTTGTGTAATATATAATTTAGACATGTACCTATAAATTACCTATACAAAGAAGATAAGGCCTAAATATACCAATTCCTAAGGCGCAAAGAATTGTGGGCAACACCCTCAATACATTCCTGTATCCGCCCTCGCTGGCTGATCTTGCAGTGCGCGACGTAGCAAAAATCACCGAACATTACTGACGATAAAATGTTGGTATACATACAGCGTGGCAAAATGTATTCAAGATTTATTTGCATAACACAGCTGACTTCATTTCATTACGTATACAATGTCGGACCGCATCACGTCATATAGGCGTAATTTGTTAACCGTCCACTGGGAAGCCACTCTCAGAGCATTGCTATTATGGTCATTTAAATGAACATTAAACATTATTGCATTTATGTTAAAAATGAAAGAAATTGCTTAAAATATATAATTTTATCATATTCCACAAAAGATACGCTGTTCTCTCTACAACGCTGCCCCAGTGTATAAATAAAGAAATTAAGCGGTATCTGTTAAAAAAAGGACCTGCATCGATTAATGACAAGCATTTACAAATGAAAATACAAGTATAAGGAATGACATTTTTTTCAATATTTATGAGGTCAGAACAACATTGGGTTAATGGACCTAATTATATATATATATGGACTATTGAAAGAGTACATAATGTGCTGTTTAAAAATTGCTTTAAAACTCCCATGCATAGTAGCAATGTAAGACGATACTGAAGAAAGAGTAGGGACCACGTGTATGTTTACCTTAACGCAAAAAACAAAAATGCAATATGAGATATTTAACCATTTATCAAGTAATTCATGAGTTTTTGTGACTTTCTAATTGATTCCCATATACGATGGCAAAGAGCGACCGTCATATCTTTTATCTAATATGTAAATGACTTGTATGTTGTACAATTTATTTTAATTTTTTACATATAAGATATAAGATATGACGGCTGCTATCGGCCATACACCATAAATGTATTTACGTAAGCTAAATAAAACGGTCGCGTAACGGGGAAGAATATTCATATTCATTCTATTCATTTACCTCAAAAGGATATCATTTTTTTATAATCAAATTAACGTGGCAGCTACTAAAATAGGAACCATGAATTCGAGGTTTTGTTGTTATGGTGAACAATGAATCTTCTCTCTAACCTGTCTCGTAGTGTTTTGATGGTTGTTTACTATTGTAAATAGATCGATTTACAGGTGTGTTTAAAGATAAAATATAATAAACATAACGAAGCCTTTGTGCACACATGTTTCGGAAATAGTTTGCTATATTGGTATTTAGGTCAAGTTTGTGTTAAATAACTACACGTTGCACTATACAGTTTTCAGACTTATTACAACATATGTTTATTATAAATATCTTACATGACAAACCAGCTTTTTGTTTCTACACACTTCCAGTGAAGGTTCATAATATTTCGAATCCGTCCGAATGCACGTTGTTTTTTAAATGAATTTTGTTTTCATTTTTAAATAATATGTAATATGTGTATTATGTATAATATCGATATAGATTATACACATTTTTAAAGAACCATTTAGTTAGAACGAAAAAAAATGTATTCGATATTTATATTTATATTTCTAAGCATTTTGTTATTGATTTTTCATCCTATGGACTTTTGTTATTGATTTTTCATCCTATGGGCTTTTCCTCTTTCATGATATACCTGGCCCTTATTATCTGTACGTTATTTATATTTACTTGTCAGATTTCATAGGAAGTGAGGTTAAACATTCGTTCACCGGACGAAATATATTACTGCAATTGTTTTATCACGACGCTAAGGAAACTTAAACCATGGTGTATTTTTTTTAGTTTACTTATTGTAGATGATTACATTATAAGTAAAAAATAGAAATGACCATATTTTTTTTTCGTTTTCGTGAAAAATATAAATCGTATGAAAACAAAACTTTATTCGTTTATTTTATCGATGCATACATACAAAATAAATTTTCTTTATTTAAACTTCCATATCCTAGTTACTAACATAAACCCCAAAAGAACCTATTTGGAATGCACTGGTTTATGATTCTTGCTATTAGCAACAGCAGCATTTAGTGTTTAAAAAAACGCCAGAGCTGAAGAATTACTTGGTCGGTCGGCAAATAAGAGAGTTATGCTTAATAGATGTTGCATTTATTCTTACACATTACCTGCTGACTAGTTCTATACAGTATTCCTTTACGTTGCCATATCGTCATGTAATGTAATATGTAACTTTATATTTACATTTCAGAATTTGGTAATGAACGAGACGGCGATGGACAATTTAAACATGGTGCATACGTGGTACGTAATATTTACAAAGCACAAAAATAAGTGTCACATTTACAAAGTCATGAATTATCATACTTTCGATAAAATTCAAGAAGTTTGATATATTCACATAACTTGATACACTGACAACCAGATTAGCATTTACCAAATGTACATATATGTGATATTACTCTATTTGTTATTGAAAAATACATTATTATAAATATGACAAAAAATGTTTATCATATATTTTGAAATTTTATGTAAGAAACTGTTTTTAGACGTATGGCAATAATTTTCTTCCTGATAACTATTTACAGGACTTTTGAATGCAATTAATTGAAATATGTTTATGGTTTGAAGGTAAAAAATAATTATATCCATAATTGATTTAGTAACCTAGCAAAATCCTTCAATTTCACATTCAGATATATCGATGATGTGATGCCTTTGAGTAACAACAAGTTTATTGATAGTATATATCCTTCCCAGCTTAGATACAAGACCACTACAGACTCGTCTTCTTTTGCTTCTTTCCTTGATCTTAACTTGCAACATGACCAACAGGAACGGCTGCGCGATATACTGGGACGATTTCGAATTTCCGATCATGAACTTTACCTTTCTTGAGAGTAACATCCCCGTATCTCCAACGTACGGTTTACATGTCGCAGTTGAACTGGTATTCAAGAGTATGATCCGAATATCATGGCCTTTAAGATAGATGCCTTGTGGTTTTGTTGACACCATGTTAAGGCACGAAAAATGGCCAACATCTTCCGCAAAATGGCCGCTACAGCCTGGCTACTGATTAGTCGAAATTTATGCATTGTCCAATATCCCTATGTAAAAATGTGCAGTGTCACTACGAACACTACTGCGATCTGAGTTGATATTTTTTATTTGACAAAATGTCCGTGTTAGGTCGGGTCCTGATTGGTTGACATTTAGATATTGACAGATGTTATAGATTTTGTATGTAGATGTATTATGTAGGGTTGTCAACGGTTAGCCGGTTATCCGGTTACTCGGGCGAAAGACCACGAACCGGTTACCAAAATTGGACATTTGCTTACCCCTTTTGGGAGCCCCATGTTTCCCTGGCTTAGACCTACAAACTATCTGCATTTGTATAGATGCGACCAAAA
>JAUMHH010033736.1:0-10239 GCA_032359455.1 Chlamys rubida
CTGAAGACACATTTGAACTCTTCCAATTCAAAGGTTGGAATAGTTCATTATGAAATGTCAGGGGTGAATGAGTTAATGTGCATGTAAAACGATCGTTATGTATGTAACAATATACACTGTATAAGAGATTACCAAAAAATGGTGGTACAACGTTACATGTTAAAATCTACATGGAACTAAATCCTTCACTATTTAAAATGCATTATGATTGATTTAACCCTTTCACCACTGTGGACCATAATGGACTCCTCCAGATCAATGCATGGTAAAATCCACTAAAGGTACATAGGGGTGAAAGGGTTAAGTATTTATAATTTGCCATGGCCTTCAAAGTTTAAAGAGGTTTTTTAGACTTGACTTTCCCAGACTTGGTTTGAAAGTAATCTCTAACGATATTTCTTGAAATGTTTCATTTTTTGTGTGTGCATGTCCATGTGTGAAAGATAGACAGAAAGAGAGAGAGAGAGAGATTTTTGTCTACATGTGCCTAACCAATCCAGAGTTATTTCCCTTTATTCCATCACGGTGACCTGCATTCTGCCTTACTTTCTGCTTAGGTTCAGCACATCAGTACTGAATATTTAAATACAAATAGACCATTCTGGGTCACATTTGATTATCTTGATTAAAAACTTAACAAACGTTGTATAGTAATAATAATGTAAGCACATACATGTAGTGGTTTTTAGTCGAACACAATCTGCACTGGCAAAATGATAACACATTGATAATCTATATGATGTTAGTCAATTGAATCTTTCTCAACGCTGAGGATGAGACAAAGAAATGTCAACTGGAGAAAGTTATCATTCTTGTATTCTCAGAGTAGCTAGGGAATGTTTATTGTTCTTCCAGCCTTTATGATGTTTTCGACAAAAATGAAATGTTTTTCTGCGACAAGCACTAAGCTAGAAGAGGAGAGGGCTTAAATAGGCTATGCCTGTTGCCCAATCCATATGTATTTTGACAATAAAATTGTTTGAAATTGAAATTTAACCTCGAAGCTATATATGTCTGGTTTTACCAAAAAGATATCTCCATTACACTTTATTTCATAGTGACTTTAATTATTATATCTTAGCTTTTCTATTGCCTAAAGACCTCCATATACAGAGATGTCAATTTTAGCTGAAAAGGGAGATAAGTCTGTGAAGGGTTGGAGAGTATTAATCTATATATGTATCGTGTCAAAGTTCATAACAGCTTTGGTTATATATGTACAGACGAGAAAAATTCTTAAACAAATGGGAAGCGACCTAAATGATTTGTGATTGATTTAACTTTTGGTTTTAATTTTCGTATTTCAGGTCATGCATATGAGTAAAGATGATTTTCTAAAGCATATGAATTTGCTTTCCCCAGTTCTAATATAGTCATGCTTTAAGTGCATTTATACTTGTCACTAACATTTAATGTTTTGGAAACTAATACATAAATGTTGTAAATCATTGATTTCTTGAATTATCTCCCCTGAACAGGATCTGTATGTATTTGTACCATGTATAAGAAAACTGTTTACCTGTGCTAACGATATTTTGTGTTTTTCAGGTGGGCGCTACCTACAGTCGGATGGACACAGACGAGGATGGACAATGGTCACAGGGACTTATATCAGCTGTGAGTTTGGCTTATTATTTTAAAATCTACAGAGAATGAATTAAGTTGATGGCAAACCTCTGGTTAGGCATTGACCCTTTCACCACTGTAGAGCATAATAGACTCATCCAGATAAATGTTTGGTAGAGTCTACTCAAGTTACCTAAGGGTGAAAGGGTTAAGTTATTAAGCTTCATTGGCCATTAATCATGTAATAATAATAGGCTTCATTAAAAGGAATTTCATTAATCTCATGTGAGATAGAATTTTATTTTCAATCATGTATGCGTTTTAATATTCCTCAGGCGCGCCTAGTAGCTACGGCAACCCACAGTTTATGTGAATCGGCAAATGCAATGGTCCAGGGAAATGCCACAGAAGAGCGACTCATTGCGTCATCTAAGGAGGTCGCGGGGTCAACTGCAGCCTTGTTGGTAGCATGTAAGGTGAAGGCCGATCCCGGCTCAATCGCCATGCAGAGGTTACAGGTAAGGGAGATACATTAGTGATGCTGCCAGATTTTCAGCAAAGTGTTTATACTCTGAAATTGTGAAGCTTCAGTTAATAGTTTGATTCAACTATTTTAGTCAAAAAGAGTGGCCCCCCTCTGGGCAGAAGGGCAGGACCCAATATGGGAAATTTAGTTAAATATTTAAAATCCTTCTCCTTCTGTACAAATGGAGGGATTTTAACCAAATTTTGTCTTAAACAATGGGCAAAGGGGACTCAATTTTGTATACTAGTAGATGGAGAGTATGGTCCCCTGCAGGCAGAGGAGCGTACATGGCCCAATAGGGAATATTTAGGTCAATCTTTTTCTGTATTGTTTTAAGCATCCTTGGGCAAGAGGAATTTAATTTTGTATTAACCAAGAGTGTGGTTCCCCTTGGGACAGAGAGGTTGGGCCCATTGGCCAATAGGGGAAATTTAGGTAAATCTTCAAAACCGTTCTCATTCTGTACAAATAATTAATATATGAGGCAAAATTCAGTATTGGTCCAGAAAGTGTGACTTCCACTTCAAATTTTCAGAATGTGTTTTTTGGTATTATATTTAGCATTTCTTGAAGGTTATGTATGATATGTATAATTCATGAAAATATTTTGCCGTGATTTCTAAAATTTCTAAACAGGCCCTCTTGGCCTCTTTTGTCGGGATTATTCACCTTTTTTAGGAAAGTTGACCCCTACAATTTTAAGCCATGTTATAAGTCTGCCATTCTGGTGACAATTCTAGTTCAATGTGTTTATTGGATCTGAATAGGTTTTTTTTGGCATTCTCATATTGGAACCAGAGCTTTACATTTCAACAAAGGTGTGTCATTGTTTGAACTTAATAAAATAGCTTGGTTAATATTCAAGTTCAGAATGAAATGTTAAATTCAATCATTAATACTGATTAAAGCCCTTCTTACATAATTTCTCCATTGGCTCTGTACTACGTTTCTGTAGAGGGTACGGGGCTGGGCTGGCATCTCATGCAAACCTTTGCTAACCATCCCAAACACCCTCACCTCCCAAAAAGAGCATCAACTTTCCTTATCAGCTTCTATATAATTGTTCAAAAGGCTAGACCACTATCATCTATCATCTTTAGCAAATATTTCCTCTTGGAATTTTAGGCGGCTGGTAATGCAGTCAAGAGGGCGACCGACGCGTTGGTGAAGCAGGCACAACAGTCCAAGGACGCGGAGGAGGGAACACAGCTCACCATCAACAAGAGGATGGTGGGAGGTATTGCCCAGGTCAGTGTCACTCCGAAAAAAAAAAATTAAAAAATTGGTGGAAAAGTCAAAGCAGATATGATGAATGGTTACATCTTGCTACTGTACACTGGGACACAGATATGATGAATGTACTGTCCACTGGGACATTTTCGCCAAGTTAACTTTCACCCATGAAATCAATTTTCGCCCAGTTAAACTTTCACCCATGAAATCAATTGTCGCCCAGTTAAACTTTCACCCATGAAATCAATTGTCGCCCATTTAAACTTGCACCTATGAAATCAATTTTCGTCCCAGTTAAACTTTCACCCATGAAATCAATTTTCACCCTGTGTTTTTTTGCTCATCCTTTTAAGTACTAGATATATTATGCTGATGCTGTGTACTTGTGTTTGCTGTAATAATAAATTTGCCTCATTACGGGGGACGAAAAATGTGAAAATCAAACTGCAGCGTACATTTCCCGGTATACAGTATATTCAGCAGTCAGGAAAACCTCCAAATCAAGATTTTAATCTTTACTATTAAATGTATCTGAAATTGCAGTTGTTTAGTTACAATCACCTAAAAACTAAAGAAGTGCAAAGTCGCTATAAAACGCAATCGTGTATACCGTTTTTTATCTGTAATAAGCCCATGCCTGGTAATAAGCCCACCCCCACTTTTCCTTACTTTCCGTGGGTTTATCACCAGAAAATACAATAATAAACATAAAGATATTGATTCCTACTAGAATTAATATCATGAAAATGGAGTCAAAATTATATTGCGGAACTACTGTATTACATGAAACATTCGCGCGTACTCTCTTTCGTGGTATGAAGCTATTTAGACTGTTTCGTGGTACAAACTGTTGTGGATACCACATATAAACACACATAGGTCATGTATATAAATTGCATTCTTTGTATCTATTTTCGTGGTTCCATAGCAACGGCAGTGTCATAGTTCTATATGACGTTGATTGCGCAATTGGTTAAGTTTCTAAATTCTGTGTTATCGTTGACAATGAAAGTCAATATCAAAACGGTATAAACCTGTGTTTCATGGATAAAGTTGATGAATATGTGTTTTATTATTCTGTCTCATTTTCGATTTCAGGAACTTCAAGCGCAAGAAGAGATCCTCAGAAAAGAAAAAGAGTTACAGATGGCGCGACAGAAACTCGCTGGTATAAGAAAGGCCAAGTACAAGGATAGGCCCGACGAATATGACTCATCTTCATCATTTTAAGTTTATTTTATTAAATTTTTTATTGATTAACTCATTCACCCCTGAAATTTCATATTGAAGTTTTCCAATCAGGTAATTGGGAGAGTTCAAATGTGTCTTTAGGGGTGAATGAGGTCAGGAGAAAAGGATTGGAAGGAAGATACGCAAGCTGGAAATGACTGTCTAGATGTTTCAGAACTTTGAATAGATATTTATTAAATATCTTATGTGCAAGTGGCCATACTAATGTGTTTAGGGGAGGAGTTGATACGCAAACCAGATAACAGAATGACTAATTACCATTGTATTTGTATCAGGATTTAGGAGCAACAAGATCAGGAAAAAGTTTTCTGAAATCGGAAGAGGTACAAGGAAACTTTTTACTGAATATTCTTGCTAGTCAATAGATTTCCCGAGGAAAAAAACCAAATCAGCAATGTTCGTACTTATTTTCTTTTTTCATGGAATTATGATAATGAAAAAAGTTTATTTTAATAGTGATATTTTAGTATTTTTCACTTTATTTTGAATTTTTTCACAAAATATTTATTACCTGCAAAACCTATTTGCTGGAAAAGAGTCGCGCTGAAATGGGATACGGAAATGGTGATCCCAGCTACAGGAGAGTTGACGTGACATTTTTCACAAAATCAATTGTTAAATATGTATATTACTCAACAGTTATAATTGTATTCTGTGAAAGGGAAATTTCGACAAAATTTGTCCATCTCATTTTCACGTGTCTAAAAACGTACCATATATGGTAAACCTTCGAATTATGACTCATTTTCAAAGGATTTTGGCAGACAAATATAATATCAACAGTATTTTGAAAAAAATTAAATCGTGAATAATGGTCTTTTCATAAATCTTTCTCCCTGTACAGTTTATAAATAAATCTGGTTTGGTGTGTCTGCAGTACATTCTTTGTCGAGTGTTTTTGTACATGTATTATAGATTGCACTCTGTGCTAACAGTAAAACTGCTGGAGAAATGCAAATATTCAGAATGTGCCTAAAAAGCCTTGTGATGTTATTTTCCATATCCGCGTGACTGAAGCGTTTTTGTCCGATGTTGAACAGGCTGGCCCGATTTATTGTTCTGTGTAGAGTTCTTAAATATAAAACGATTGTATAAGTCAACTTTTATATGCTATGCCAAATTTGATTGGTTTAGAACGCCTAAGAGAGATTTATCCATCCAATCAGAAGAGTCTGTTTGAAACAGTTTCAGTGTTTCTGTTTCATTGGACTTCAGTAGGTTCACCCTTTCACCACTGTAGACCATAATGGACTCGTCCAGATGAATGTATGGTAGAGTCTATTAGAGTTACCTAGGGGTGAACAAGTTCAATACATATTGTGTACCAATCCAAAATTCTGGAGAATCAATTTTCACTATATCATAAACACATTTATTTACTGGTATACGATCATATACAAATTGTAATCAAATTTCATATTTACAATAATCTTTTCCATTTCTATTCAGGAACACATTTACTACCTGAAATTTTATTTGTATCTGTATTTAGATTGAGACCAATAATTAATGTACAATTATAATATTTTGAAACAACAATTATACTATTTTGATCATTTTTATGATAATATTACCAACACTTGATTTTTTTTTCAATTCAATATTGATTTTTGTATGTGAAATGTATTGAGATGATTACTTCCTTGGGAGTGATAAATTTTGCAACAATTCATCATCACCATTGGTGGTGCAGGATCTCGTAAACAACAAAAGTACTGGTCAAAACGTAGATTTCTGGTCATGTTGTTACTGTATGCCGGTGTATTTAACTCATTCACCCCCGAAATTTCATAATGAACTATTCTAACCTTGATTTGGAAGAGTTCAAATGTGGTTGTCAGGGGTGAATGAGTTAAAACCTACAACCATTCATGTAATCTTTTTTACCATTCATGAAGATTCCCATTACTTCCATTGCAAAAGTAATTACATGATAGTGTGCATCAGTAAGTCTACTGTTGCTTTGTATTTGCAGATTTATTTTGAAGTGTATTTTTTCTGGTGTAATTCCGTGCGTTTGTAAAGAATTTCTCCATATTGCTTGATCGACTTAGCTTTCAATTATTATTATTTTTGAAGGAAATAAAAAAAAAAAAAAATCACTTGATCCGTGATCTTTAACTCATTCACCCCTGAAATTTCCTAATGAACTATTCCAACCTTTGAATTGGAAGAGTTCAATTGTGTCTTCAGAGGTGAATGAGTTAAAACATCACAGAGCACAGAACCTTGTTAGTCTATACTGTATATGCTCAAAAGCTCACACTTCAACTCTCAAAAGTACCATATCCAGCAATAGGCCCATGCCTGGTAATAAGCCCGCCCAGATCTGTTGCAGGTTAGTAGGAATGTATTTCATTGTCCTGTGAAAAGCTGTATAAGCCCCTGTGTTTATTGTAGGATATATACAGTAGTCACTAAGTTCATTGTAGTGATGGTGAATAAAGTATTACATTGTAATATACTGTATAACACGAAATGTTCGTGGGCACTTTCCTTCGTGGTTTGAAGCCATTTAGATCATTTTGTAGTACAAACTTTCGTGGATATTCTATATTAGCATACAGTAGACATGTATATCATTCAAATTTGTTGTATTTAATTTCGTGGTTCAATATATATATATAGCAACCACGAAAACCACGAATGTTTATACACATCGAACATTTCATGTTGTACAGTAAAACTCACCTGGACTAACGAGTTTCCACTGACCAGGTGCAGTAAGTGTAAATAGCGAGTAGATAGCTAAGGTAAAGTTGTGTATACATTTGTATGTTCTATGTATATATGAGGATTGTTTTTACTCGCGGCTTTTTCTGTATAAATACACTATGTGATAGAACAGAAAGTATTAACTATTTGTGTGGTATTTTTGTACTCGTTAAAGGAATGAGCTTTAAATTATACAACTGATCTGCAGAGCACAAAGAGAAATTTAAGATTTCTGTCAGAACTGGTTTCTGAAAATTCACAAATTTAATTTTGTTCCCCTCACAATTTTTTAAAAAATTTTTTTTGCACATTTTGCCGAATTTGTTTAAGGTTTATTTGATTGTGGTTGAATTGATTTAACCAAATTTGCTATTCTGATTTCATTGAAGTCTTAATTGGTATTTTTGGGGGGGAAATTTAGTTGCAAGCATTAAAAATAAAATAGAAACCTATTTAGCTCTCAGACAGGAACATTGATCATGTTGACGTATTTACATAAATTTTAGTTAGGTAAATATATTCCTTTTATAAGTCTGAATCATTTTTTTAATCATTTGAATCACTTGACAAAACTGCATGAGATATGCAGTCTATTCATATTTTGTTGCAATACAGTTTAGTTTATTTAGTTTCTGGCACTATACTACCAACTTTTTTAGGGAAAATTTCCTACAGTAAATCAAAGTTCATGTGTTTAGTAATTGTAGTCAAAAACATTTCCTCTGAAGTATTTTGCAGAAGAAAAAAAAATTGTCTATTCAAAATGCTTTAGATGACAATAAAAAATAGCTTCTATTGGATAAATATAAAATCCGAAATACTTACGAACTATTTGTATAGACAGTCATTTCTTTGAATTTGATCTATTTCTTTTTAGATTCAGAGGTTTTCTATACATGTTTGAGCTTTTTCTGCTTGTTATTTTCCAATCATTTTGACACAAGCAAACAATTCTCATTTATCACCTTTGGAAATGTACCCCCGGTAATTGACATTGTTTTCATGAATTTCCAAAATGAACAACTGATATCAAACACAGATCAATGTGTTTGAATGTTTTCACATGTAGCTTAACTTCATAATAGAGTTTCTTTCATGAGTTGCAGAAACTTAACATTTTGTGAAATATTAAAATTTCATGTTTTTGAAATATTAATATCTAAAACATTGAGATAACCATAGTAGCTACTAGTTATTGTTTTACTTTGGTAAAATCTCATCAGGAAATTACTAATTCACTTAAAGACATATGCTACCTTTAACCTTTGTCACATTCAAAAGAGTTCCGCATAAAAAAAAATTGTAAAATAGTTTTAACAAAAGTGAATCACATTTGAAAGATACTGAACAATACATACTTTGAAAATAAGTCATGGAAAACACAAATGTCAAAATATTGAAAGGGAGACAACTCCTGACATGTATGATTTATAAGGTAGCTATATCTTCAATCTTTCTGATCATGAGCAAATTTGAGAATTATTAGCAGTATTTACTCGTTAGTCATTCTACAAATGTCAAGTTTATATATTGAATTGAATTCCTCGTAATGGAAGTGCTTTTTTGTGTTTTTTCTTGTTGAACGATTTTCAAGTGGTTTTTAAGTGTATTTTTTGTATTTTGATTTAGACATATTTAGCTAAATATTTATCTTTTTATTTATACAGGAGACAGGAAATACATATATCTTTCCTGATAATGCCAATAACGTTCAGATCTATTTTATATATATATAGTATCCTTGACCCCTGTTTCCTGCTTGTCTTGTGTAAGGAGATCAGAATTTGGTTGGTCTTTCAACAAGTCATGAGTTTTCAACCAATCAAAAATGTTGTTCCAAGTCTATTCTGTGACGTTTGAAACAAAGAATTTGATTGGTTGTTTTCTCGGCCAACCAGATACTCTTTATTAGGTTTTTGATAGGAAATTGGGCTTTAATGAAGCGTGTAGTACTATTGTAAATGTATGAAGTAGAATACTTTGAGTGTCCAATGTACAATCGCAATAGCAGCGTCTGTACGAATAATTTGCATATCATGAATATTAAATTTGCTTCAAATATAATGTAAAAGATATTATGTTGAAAAAAAAATGATTAAGTAAATTAATCTATTTAAAGAAATTTGTTCTGTTTTCTTTGTCACAATATCATAATATCATCTATAAATTACATCTGTTCAAATCAGTGTATTACTGTGTACAGGAATCTTTGGTGCAGTCAAATTTTTGCCCTCCGTTAGTAGAATCTGTTTACTCGCAGTGCTGTTTAGCCCTTCACATGCTATTACTATGTATAGCATATGTTGTTTACTTATTTTCACTATCACGATAAATTTGCCCTATTAAGGAGGGCTAAAAAATGTGAAAAGGCAAAAATTAAACTGCGGCAAAAATTCCCAGTACACTATTTGGCCCCCAATGACACTATCAACGGAACATTAGTGTTGCATACCGTTCGTCTGTGTAGTACTTTTTCCGGAAATAAGGCCATGTGTGCAATACTAGGGCTGCAACAATACATTGACATCACGATACATATAGTAGCGGTAGCAGCAAAAATATGTGTTGCAAATTTTTAATGACAATATTACACCTGGAAATAGACTTGATCCAAAGCGGACATGACTTTAAAGTTTCACACAGTTCACGTCTTTCCATGTTGAGACAGACACAAGTAGGAAAAATTCAGAAACGTCAAAATCCTTCAAGTGTTGTATGTGTATCGTAACCACCCCAAAAATATTCAAAATATCGCGATATATCCACACACAATATATATAGTTGTAGCTTTAATAAATACAGAGTTATTGCCCTTTGTTCACCTTCCATTACACCATCACATAAAGCCTTTTTCAATCATCAACAATTTACTATTCCGTCTTTTTGTATTGCAGAGTTATCTTCTCTTGAGAGCAGGTATTGATTGTTACGTCATTGGTTTGTGAGAG
>JAUMHH010033747.1:0-10238 GCA_032359455.1 Chlamys rubida
GTAGAGCGTCCGACTAGGAACCTAGAGATCGAGGGTTCGATCCCCGGTGGAAGCACACTATTCTCTTTCCTGTTACATTTGGGAGGTGGTGAATTGTATGTAGAAACGGCGTTATCACAATTTACCAGGAGAATACCAATACAAGAGAACGAAATTACAATAAAATGGACAGACTCGTTGATAAGAGTCCTGGAATTAGATCTTTAAATCGATTTGTTCCTATTTGCGACATGTATATAATCACCGCCAAGTATAACTGTCAGAAAAATATCGAGTGATTTACTGGGTGCAAATTGTTCCTTATATGTGACAAATATTCCAATGAGGAATTTGTTATAACATTATTTCATCTCAACCCACAACAATTAAATAATCGAATTGTCTAGGTCTGTACGTTTCACATAAGAAAATATTCAAAATAACTGTAATGCTTTCTGCCCGTATATATTTAACCAAATGTAGCACAGGTTCGATTGTCATTGAAAAGTCGATGAAGTATTTTACACAGCAATGTCATTTCCAGAAGATGATAAGGCGGGTTCCTTGTAGATTTTCAAGTTGTCGCTGAGTGATGAGTGCGCGGCTATGACGTTTTAGAGATGGTGGTGGTGGTGGTGGTAGTGTGTGTGTTTCGAAAGAACTATGTTGGTTGCAGCGGTTGGGGATCTTTTGACATCTATAACCCTAATAATGTTAGCAATAAGATGACTAGCTGGTAGTCGTGTAAGTCCAGTACACATACTGGTATTGTCGTTATCATCAGTTATGAACCTGCGTGTTAGTGTGTAGGTACAAATAATGTAGACGGATGTTAGTATTGATAGACATTTTTTTAATGTTTTAAAGTATAAGACAATCAGTGCTTGCCAGTTGCCAGTGTTGTTCTGTTTAAAATTTGTATTTATCAATAATACACTCCTGAATTTTGGAGGAAACAAATGAGAATCGTTCATCAGAAAGCTCACATTTCTCAGCTTGATACCATCAGTCAACCAGCTGTTTCCTCACCATGTCCTCATCTCGAAACTGACTGAGGTATTTCCTATGTATTTAGCAAAGGTTTAATTTGTTAATTGAAATGCCAATTTTTCTTGATAATAAATTTTTGCAGTACTGGTAAACTGCTTTTCACGATGTGTAGAATTGTATTGATTTGCTTTTTTATGATTTCTGTTTCTCTTAGAAAGCTAACAATATATATCGCCAGACATCCATGACTTATCACTAGGCCTGAGTGTCACGTTTATTGGGATGTGTCATAAGAAACACTTCGTTAATGGCATGAAAAGTGTCATCACGAGTTTTGTCTATTCTATGGGAACTTAGGACATCGTTAATCGATCCGCCTTGTCATATTTGCGTATATTATAGCTTTGAGATAAACGTGATTTAAATCACATTCGACGACGACTACAATTTGGAGGTGATAAAATGTATGTGGAATCAGCGTTGTCACAATTAGTCGGGAGAAATACAACGGGAAGAAATGCAGTAAAATGGTCATGCTCGTTGATAAAAATCCTCAAATTAGATCTTCAAATCTATTTGTTGCTATTTGCATCATGTATAACATTTCGACAACTATAATTGGTACAGGAGACTCGATAGATTTGCTAACTGAGTATACACTAACCCCAGTATGTGATGATGGAGTTAGGAGGCCGGTCAAGACTATCAATGAAAAATTTATTATTGCATTATTGTATCTCAACCCAAAATAATTCGATAATCGATTTGATGTTTCGAATAGAATTATTTAATAACTTTATTTAACTACTCTTTCGCCTGTATCTATTTCCTTTACATGTAATCGGTTCTTGAAAACTTTTCAAATACGAATCTGTATTCAATAGAATTCAAAATTTGTATGCTTCCGGTATAGATAAGGCATCATTGTCACAAAGTCTATATCTTTTTTCTATCGAGTTTTGGTTATAAACCTCACGAAAGGTGTTTTTACATTTTTTTTGTTTGATTACGACTATTTTGTGTTATAATGACTTTTTTGCGTTATAACAACTTTAAAATGGGCGTTATTACTCCTTTATTAGCGTCATAGCGCCTTTAAAAGGCGTTCATTTGATTTTTTGCGTCCTTACGCCTTTATTAGCGTTATGACGACCTTTGAAAGGTGTTTTTACTCCTTGACTTGCGTAATAACTCTAATTTAATATCTCATTTCCTGTTAAAAAGTTGGTTCTTCGTAATAATCGTTGTACAAATAATACATAGACAAAACTTATAGCTCTAATTCATGTATCTCCTGATTAATACAAATACAGAATTGTTGTTACACATGAACCTTATGGTACATACTACAAAATGAATTATTTTAATGATTGCTGTAACTAGCTTCTAACTACATAGTACTTCATATGGTACATTGTGCTAGTTTTCGTGATATATATATATATATTATATTATAATTTACCCAGGGAATCAGCACAGTGATAATATTGAATCATTTATGTTACTGTAAAATTGTATATGTTCCCCGAGGACTTGTGTTGACATTTGAATATATACAGATATAATCCGTGTTTTTAACCAGTTCAATAGTTTTTAGCAATTAATCGAGAGTGCACTGTAACCATAAAAATAATATGAAAATGAAAAAGAAAAATGGACTAGAAACGATCTTTCCACTCTGGTGTGGGTTTAATAATGATACCTATTTTAGTATATTGCGCTGTGTATCATAACTACTACGGTTAGGGAATTCCAACGTCAAAAACGATGAGAGTATGATATTAAATTGTTTTCATGTTTCAAATGTACCACAGATTCGATTGTCATTGACATATCGATGAGTTATCTTACTCACCGATGTCGATTCCAGAAGAGCTAAGAAGGGTTCCTCACAGATTTTAGTGTATGCCCCCTGTGATGAGAGCGTGACGTGGATGTTGTAGTGGTGGGGAGGTACATGTAGGAGGGGTCTTAGAGAGTTATTTTGGTGGCGGCGGCTGGGAATCTTATCACATCTATACTTTAATTAGGCTATAAAAACGAGGACTAGCTTTTAGATGTTCAACTCAAGAGCAAATAGTTACTTTGTTGTTTTTCTTTTTTTGTGAATGTCTAACAATGTCCTTTTTTTGTTAATGATATTGTAATATACTGGGTTTGGCGCTATGTCATGGCCTCTGTTATGAAATGGGTGTTGAAACCATTGCCTGCTTTTGGCGTCATTTTGTGATGCTGGAACGTGATTTGTAGCTCATAAACCGTATAATGAGAAGAATGTTATCTGATTCGTTGAATATACACTAATTAGCTTTTTTTTGAACTGATATAAATCATCATAGCGTCCTCAGATTTTCTACACAGACTACCAGCTATGCTATTGAGAGATTTCATGATACTATATCCTGGTCATCTATAGTTTCCATAAATGTAGATGGTATGCATATCATATATATTGTTATTCGTAACACTGCATGTTTGGGTAAAGGTAGAAATAATGTACACGGGGTTTACCGTTGATAGGCCTACTTTGTTAAAATTCTTGTTCGAGACAATCAGTGCCTGATGTTTTAATTACATTTTGTATTTTATGTTTCAGATATGTAGCTGATCAATAACCCTACTGCATAAAGTAATTAACTGCAAACAGATACGTGGGATAACCTAATAAATATGGCTCCTATTTGTGATGGAAAATTGATGAGAATCGTTCCTCAAAAAACCTCACATTCCACAGTTTAACGTACCAGTAGTTCACAAATACATAATCACATAATTGTTTCTGCACTCCGTTCTTATTTTGTTATTGACTTGGCTATATTTCAACGTTTTTATTCACTGGCAAGGGTATAATATTTTGTTTAGAATATCATGGTTTCTTGGCAATTATCCTTTACTTGCCCAATTTTCTATTTTACATGAGGTGCAGAAATGGGTTCTTTTGCTTCTTGATTAAATCAAATATCGTTATACATCCATGAGCCATCACCCGGTGTAATCGTTACGTATTGTTGGTATGTGTTATAAGAGGCACTACGTTAATTGTATGAAGGAAACTGTCATCAGTTTTGTCTATTCTATGACAATTTAGGACCTCGTTATTCGTACTGCGTACCTTCGTTATCGGCCTTATCATATTAAAGTATTTTTAGATATGTAGACGGCAACATTTTGGGGGTCATACATTGTGTATGTAAACGGTAGCATTTGGAAGGTGATACATTATATGTAGACGGTAACATTTGGGAGGTGATACATTATATGTAGACGGTAACATTTGGGAGGTGATACATTATATGTAAACGGCTACATTTGGGAGGTGAGACATTGTATGTAGACGGTAACATTTGGGAGGTGATACATTATATGTAAACGGCTACATTTAGGAGATGATGCATTGTTTGTAGACGGCTACATTTGGGAGGTGAGGCATTGTATGTAGACGTCTACATTTGGAAGGTGATACATTGTATGGAGACGGTTACATTTGGAAGGTGATACATTGTATGTAGACGGTTACATTTGGAAGGTGAGACATTGTTAGTGGACGGCTACATTTGGGAGGTGAGACATTGTATGTAGACGGCTACATTTGGTAGATGATACATTGTTTTTAGACGACTACATTTGGGAGGTGATACATTGTTTGTAGACGGCTACATTTGGGAGGTGAGACATTGTATGAAGACGGTTACATTTGAAAGGTGATACATTGTTTGTAGACGGCTACATTAGGTAGGTGATACATTGTATGTAGACGGCTACATTTGGGAGGTGATACATTGTATGAAGAAGGCTACATTTGGAAGGTGATATATCGTATGTAGACGGTTACTTTTTGGAAGGTGATGCATTGTTTGTAGACGGCTACATTTGGAAGGTATACAATGTTTGTAGACGGCTACATTAGGGAGATAATACATTGTATGTAGACAGTTACATTTTGGAGGAGATATATTGTATGAAGACGTCTACATATGGAAGGTGATATAATATATGTAGACGGCTACATTTGGGAGATGATACAATGTATGCAGTCGGGTACATTTGGGAGATGATACATTGGATGCAGAAATAACGTTATTATGATTTGTCAGGAGCAGACCGATACAAGATGACGAAGCATCAGCATTAGAAGGCTCGTTGATAGAATCCTCAAATTTAATCTTTAAATCTGTTTGTTGCTATCTGCATCATGTATAAAAATCGCTGCCAAGTACATTTTGCAGAAGAATATCAAGAGCTTTAATAATTGAGTGCAAATTAATCCCAGTTTGTGACTATGGAGGCATATAAATCGTACCAATGAAAAACTTGTTATTGCATTACTTTAACTCAACCCACAAAATTTCGATAATCGAATTTTCAAGGTTTGTACGTTTCACATGAAGAAGATTTTATTTTATGTGATTATACTGCTTTTCCGCCCCGTATCTATTTCTGCCACATCTAATCGGTTCGTAACAACCTGTCAGACATAAATTTGTATTCGATTTAGTGCCTGTTATAGAATTGATATAATTATCCAGCATCTATAACATCACGTTTTGGTGATAAACTACCTACATTGTCTGGTGCATTTGAGTTACATGTTTTAGTTCTGATTGTGACCGATTTTCTCCGGCCTGGGATTGCATTCAATATTCCTAATAAGAAGGAGTCCTATTGATACAAATAATTAATAGTAGTAGCTGTTGTAGCACCTGTAACATGTGACAGTTATTACAAATACACAGTACACGTTTTGTAATACACGTAATTTGTGGTTATAATTATAAACGTTACTTATAGTGTCGGGGTTGTTGTAGCACCTGTAACACGGGACAGTTACTACAAATACACAGTACACGGTTTGTAATACACGTAATTTGTGGTTATAATTATAAACCTTATTTATAGTGTCGGGGTTGTTGTAACACACTGAACTTGATAATTGTAAATATTGACATTTTCTCCGCATCCTCACATCGTAATGCATAGGTAATGCAATACGTTTTGTAAGAAAATAACAGCATATGGTTTGGTGACTACTTTTGTGGCATCACTGATCTGACTGTGAAGTTACTGACTTTGGCAAATCAAGTCCTTCAAGGAATGACGCACGGAGAGTGAAGCATACATTATCTATTAATATATAATAACAAGAAGCATTGCTAAGGTTAAAGGACATTAATGCAAAAATAGTACGTGTTAAAGGACTATAACATCATCTGCTCAAAAAGATAAAGCTTAAATAATAAACACGGTAGTTTTTGTAACAAAGCAATTACAAATTTAAATTCATATAATGTCTAACAATTGCAAATGATAAATAGTAGTTGTTGTTATACTTGTATATTGTAGTAAGCATTACATGATGGACCCAGGGAGCAGCACAGTAATTGCGTTTTATCATTAGTGGTACAATTCGCATTCTATTCCGAGGCAATCTTTATCATATAATAACAGTACACACGTAAAACGTGTGATTTCATACTGATCTTATAATAGACGAAAAATGATCGAGGGACACTATTCTCATAAAAAAATAGTCAGAAAAATAGCGATAGAAAAGTGATAGGAAATAATAAAATATAGCAAAATTAAAAATTAAAAGAAATAATAATGTATGGGGAAAACGAACTATGTAAAAAATCTCGACTCTGGATGTGGTGTTACAATTATATTTGATTTCTTAAATTATTCTATATATGATAACTCTACTAAAGTTAGGTATATCAAATGCAAAGGGATTAAACCATGATATTGAGTCCAAGTCGTATTTTTAAACATTTCGTATTTCAGGTTCGATTCAACTTTATAATGGCCATGCCTGAAGTTGCCAAGGAGAGGCCTCACCGATTTTACGTCGTAGCTAGGGCGACTGTGTACAAGACCTTGACCTTCAGCTTGGATTGGTGGTTGCAGTGGCATCGGGAGATATTTGAGAGAAGTGTGTTGATGTTGACGTCTTGGGATCTTGTAACATATATATATATATATCCACTGACAATGATAGCATGGCTGGTGGATTTACAAGTCGAGTGCACACGATAACCTTTCTTTAGTGACACCGTCTTAACGCATTGGGTATGCTAAATAGAATAGTCTGTTTATCTTGTCCTCTCTAATGGAATGGGCTTGGGAATGTTAGCCTCGTACAAGGTCTTTGGCTTTTCTGGATATTGGGACGTGATTTGAATTCACAAACCGTATGATGGTATCACGATTGTCTTTGCTGTGAGGGCCACCACAATGACTTCGATACATTTAAGATGTCTGGAGGGCCATGTTAAATGAGTATCTGGCAAAAGTGGTAATAAGATCAGTTTTCATTCCTTGGTCTGGTGTTTACGAAACACGTTTACTCCGGCGACTCTTAACTGCAGCTAATTATCATATATATCATATAGATGTCCTGGAGTGTGTAGTCTGTCTGCCTTATCCTTGGTGGGTGTCATTATATAAGTTGATTTCTGAGTTGTATTATGCTAGAAAGTCTTTGATTGGCCTGATTGGTTATCTGTATCTATTGATGTCTACATGACCTTTCATTGTCACTACTGTCGTGGTTATGACCTCTTTTTTTCTTATTCTTCAGTGATGTGTCTCTGACAAACATCAGATCTATCATTGATCAGAATAGGTGACGATTTCATTTGATATGTACATAAATTTCTCAAGGTGTCTCATCAGCCGTATTTGGCTGGGTACCAAATTTTTGATATATGAAGGTCATATTTTATTTTTTTATTAGTTCAACCAATAACCTTTTTTGACTTGTCATTAACATTACTGCATTTCAATTTAATTAATCAGCAGATTAAGGCTTTAGTTTGGTCAAAGATTGCAATGGGCGTTTCATCATGGCTTGGTAAGGTTGTTGGTTTCGTTATCAAATTTATGATATCTGGCTTTTTAAGTAAGGCACTGTTCATATCAGGAAATACATAAAATGACTGGACAACCTACTATACTTGAAGCGGCACTCCCTGTGTCACGTCGTCATCATTTCAACTAGTTGTCGATTTAAGCTTAAATGAAAAAAATGCCAATTCGCTTAATATTATTTTGTGTTCATTATGTAAATTACTTGCTTTGTTATATATAGATAAAATGATGTATTTCATTGGAATAAATGAAACACACTTATTCCATGATATAAATAATTCTAACTTTGTGATTCATTGATACAATTTTTTTTTATTTCGATGATTTATATGTTTATTAATGTATCTCATAAGCTATAACGGCAGTGTGGTCCGATGGATAGTTAGTGGATCAAAACAAACTAGTGTTTGTTGTACGTAATTACTTAAAATTTATACATAAATAGACAATAACGACAGTGCGGACAATGAAATTTGTCAAATTGTCGAGGCGGTCCGACCCTTTATCAAGACATAAACATGACTGTTACAACATAACATAAAACGTGAAACAGAGAATAGTTACTTCTAACATGTTATGCTGTTGTTGACACATATCACTTCGGCGGGATGTAAGCCGAAGGCTATCTATATCAAATAATCGATCTTTAGATGGTGCACAATAGTGAATTTATGAGATGGTGCACAATGGTGCAATTACGAACATGTTTATAAATGTTCAAACGCAGTCGCCTAATATACAATTATAGAGTGTAAATACTAAATGTAAAACATGGAGTGGCTCGGCACGATAGGATGGCGGAAGTGGTCTCGACACACTCAACCATTATATAAATACGGAAAATTAGGGATAAAGAGACAATAACTGGGACAGTAATATTGGTATATGGGCCAAAACATGAAACATTCTTGGAATTAAGTTAAGAAAACGGAAACAATGTACGTGACATAGTGCTGTTGAAATGCCGCATAAAACGCATATACCATATACTGTATACACAAACAATATCTTCCCCATTTTCTTTTAAACAAGTCACACAAAAGTATTTACCTCAATTCCTGCCAAGCACAGCCTTAACAAACAATACATATAGAGCAGAAAGGTGGTGGCTGATATTGATTATGGCAGATTAATACCTTTCATACCTTTGTTGAACACACAACTCCGCAGACCATGGTAGTTTTTCACATTCATTCACTTTTTTTTTTACTAAAGAGTTAATTCCGGTGTTTCCGTCGGGTACACAATAGCATACAGATTAGATATCCGGGATTTAGATGGAGATTGAAAAACAGATAACCGTTAATGACAGGTTAGATAATGACAATTGCAGTGAAAAATATATACGAAGTGAAATATTGAGCCGGTTAATAGTTGATAAATCATTCAAATAATGAGACACGGTTAGTCTGTCCTCTCTCTACACCTGCACAAGTACTTAAACGAAACAATGAATACATACATCATGGAATATGATACTATATCACTCACATCCAAAAACGTGTCAAAATCACATATGTGTATATGTATAACGAACTCTGATTTGCTGTAAGCTACGTACAACAACCAAGTGTTTATTGACGATAAGGTTTTGGTGATGTATTAAGGTGTTTCATTTAAAATATCATCTAGAGCACATTTTACATCCATGGCTTATGCTGTTGTTTAATAATTACAGATGAATTGTTGGTACTATTTGTTTTTTGCAAAATCACGAAGAAAAGAAATGAAATATTTATTTATGTTATAAATGAAGGATAACACGGCAGACATAATGACAACTTGTCAAACATGATGCATAAATGTATTTACAATGAAAACATTATCTTGATTATATCTAGCCAAAAAGTGGGGTACAAGAATTTGCCAGAGGAAGGTAGTGATAGTTTTACTACAGTAGGTTAATGGGAATAACATATCTAATGTATTCAACAACATGAACGTTAGAACATAATACACAATATTTACAACATGAGTAAGAAAAAGATACATAGCATGCATGCACACCTAAATTACATCAGGTTAAGATAGTAGCATGTCACAGGTAAGATTAAAGTATCACAGGTTTGGAAAGCCAAGAATATGTCACATGTGTAATTATAAAACTAGTGAGTTGTTTAAATGTCATGCAAAGTATAAATTCTCATGATGCATTTTAGAAATTAAGAGACACATATTGTGTCTAATATACATATATACCAATATGGCAAATTGTAAAAAATGACCGAATATTATAAGACTCTTTCATGCTCAGGGGTGTAGTATAGGGAAAATCCCGAGGGTGGCATTTTCCCTATCCTACACCCTTGGGCATGAAAGAGTATTTTTTTCTCATTCTTACCACCAGAATAAGCTCAGAAACCATGAAAATGCGTTTTGACTGGCCAACTTTTGAAAATATC